>VYZX01007910.1:17602-28358 GCA_013401335.1 Brachypteracias leptosomus | reverse complement strand
TTTTTTTTTTTTTTTTTTTTTTTTAAGATCAAACCTTGTCAACTTGTAAGAAACGCCAAACCAGATAGAATCATAGAATTGTATAGGTTGGAAAATACCTTTAAGACCATTGAGTCCAGCTGTTAACTCAGAATAGTCGACCGCTAAACCATGTCCCTCAGCACCACATCTACATGTCTTTTAAATACCTCCAGGGATGGTGACTCCACCATGTCCCTAGGAAGCCTGTTCCAGTGCTTTACAACCTTTTCAGTGAAGCAATTTTTCCTGATATCCAATCTAAATCTCCCCGGTACAACTTGACACTGTTTCTTCTTGTCCTATTGATTGTTACTTAGGAGAAAAAATCAATACCCACCTCACTACAGCCTCCTTTCAAGTAGTTGTAGAGGACTCCCTTCAGCCTACTTTTCTCCAGACTAAACAACTCCAGGTCTTTCAGCCACTCCTCATAAGACTTGAGCTCTAGACCCTTCACCAGCTTTGTTTCCCTTCTTTGGACATGCTCCGATATCTCAGTGTCCTTCTTGCAGTGAGGGATCCAAAAACTCAACTCAATATTCAACGTACAGCTTCACCAGTGACAAGTACAGGGGGACAATCACTTCCCTAGTCCTGCTGGCCACACCACTGATGCAAGCGAGGATGCTATTGGCCTCCTTGGCCAGCTGGGCAGGCTGCTGGCTCATGTTCAGCCAGCTGTCGACCAACACCCCCAGGTCCTTTTCCACCTGGCAGCATTCCAGACATTCCTCTCCAAGCCTACAGCGTTCCATGGGGTTGTTGTGACTCAAGTGCAGGGCTCAGCAATTGTCCTTGTTCAACCTCATGCAATTGGCCTTGATTCATCTATCCTTTCTGTCCAGATCCCTCTGTAGAACCTCCCTACCTTCAAGTAGATCAACACTTCTGCCCAATTTGATGTCTCCTGCAGACATACTGACAGTACACTCGATCCCTTCATTCACATCATTAATAAAGTTATTAAACAGAACTGGCCTCGGTACTAAGCCCTGGGAAACACAACTTATGACTGGCCATCAAACAGATTTAACTCCATTCACCACTACTCTCTGACCCCAGCCTTCCAGCCAGTTTTTTACTCAGCAAAGTGTATATCTGTGCAAGCCATGAGCAGACAGTTCCTCCATCAGAACGCTGTGGAAAACAGTGTCAAAGGCTTTACTAAAGTCCAGGTAAACAATATTTACAGCCTTTCTCTCATTCAGTAAGTGGATCACCTTGTCATAGTTGGAGACCAGATTAATCAAGTAGGACCTGCCTTTCATAAACTTGTGCTGACTGGGCCTGATCGCTTGGTTGTCCTGTATGTGCCACATGATGCCACAAAGATTATCTGCTTCATAACCTTCTCTGGCACTAAGTTCAGACTGGTAGGCCTGTAGTTTTCTCGATCCTCCTTGTGGCCCTTCTTGTAGATGGGTGTCACATTAACAAGGATTTAGTCAAGTGAGACCTCCCTAGTTAGCCAAGACTTCTGATAAATGATTGAAAGTGGCTTGGTGAGCACTTCTGTCAACTCCCACAGGACTGGGTAGCTGGAGGAAAACTGTCTTACTATGAGACAAAGGTGGCACTCAATGTCTCAACCTTTTCCTCATCCTTTGTCAATGCTTTTAACCCCATATCCAATAGAAGATGGAGATTCTCCTTAGGCCTCCTTTTGTTGTTAATGTATTTATAGAAAGATTTTTTTATTGTCTTGCACAACAGCAGCCAGATTAACTTCCAATTGGGCTTCAGCCTTTCTAATTTGCTCCCTGCATAACCTTTTGACATCCTTGTAGTCCTCCTGATTTGCCTGCACCTTCTTCCAAAGATCATAAACTCTTCATTTTTGCCTGGCTTCCAGACAAAGCTCTATTCATCCAGACTGGTCTTCCCCATCAGCTTTTCAGTACATGGAGATGGTTTGCTCCTGCACCTTTAGGAGTTCCTTCTTGAAGAATGTCCAGCCTTTCTGGACTCCTTTGCTCTTCAGGGCTGTCTCACAAGGGACCCTGTCAACTAGTCTGCCATGACAGAGACACCTCCCACTAGACCAGGTTGTTCAAGGCCATATCCAACCTGGCCTTGAACACTTCCAAGGATGGAGCTTCCACAACCCCCCTGGGCAACCTGTTCCAGTGTCTCACCACATTCAGAGTGAAGAATTACCTCCCAATTTTCAATCTAAATCTACCCTCCTCTGGTTTCAAAACGTTACCCCTCGTCCTATCACTAGAGGCTTTTATAGACCCCAGACCTTGTCAGCGTCTCCCATGAGAGCTGCTGGCTCCTAGCAGATCTCTCTGCTGCCCTGGCATTTCCCTGTCTGAGGAAAACACTCTATGCACAAGATCTGTGATTCTGCTGCAGGTCAGGCCAGCAATGGAGCAGCTCCCCTCGGTGACTGACAAATCATGTACACACAAGACATGTACACTAGACAATAAAGGCACTAGATACCTTGAGACATCTGAGTGATTGGAGTTGGTTTTGGTTACTTGGGGTCAGACTTGTTTTTATTTATTCCTGTGAATATATCTGAGACATAGAAGGAAATTATAGAAAGGTTAATTGAGAAGTAATCTCTGGGTTTTTTAATGTATAGGGAAGGAGGAAAGTAATATTCAGTAGTTTACATGTACAAAATCAACTTTTCTGATAAGACGGTATTCAGTTGCTAAAGTACTGTGTCACAGATTTTTTGCTTCTTAGTATTATACAGCTCCACTTTATATTGCATAGAGGGCAAGAAAAGTTGTAAATAATTTCTACTTTGTAATGAAAGCCATCTCTTTAAAATATTAAAGTAACCTCTCCCATTTAATGAAGCATATTCCTTTAAGTAAAGTAGAATTTGAATGATGTTTCTTTCAATACAAAGGTAAATAAAACTGGTTTGAATAGTTTCCTAAATTCTTAAAAAAAAAAATAAAAAATAAAGGAACATAGTTTTTCCACTTTATATAATAAGGACAGAATTGATGCTTAGGTAGTAAAAATGTATATAATTCATAGTACTTTATCGGTGTTTAATAGCTACATATTGACTTGTTAGGAGACTGACATAGAGATTTATTGATGAAAGTAGGAGATTACTATTAAGGGAGGCAAAGCCTTTGTAAATATTAGACTGTTCCTGTCAATAAATCTCAGTAGGAGTAGCTAATACTGGAAATTATACATTAGTTCAACAAAAACTACTACTGAACTCAGATTAATATTAAAACTGTAAACCAAACTATTCAAGAGACTGTTGCATATTCACAGTCTTGTCATGTGAAGCTCATATGAGGAGATCCTGAGCATCTTCTTTTTATGCCTGTGGATATTGTTCTTCTCGTATCATAGTGATTAAACCCATTAACTTTGGGGAAAGCAGAATCTTACCCTTGAACAAGAACACAAGTGAACTTCTGGAGGTATAAAGAATTCCAGTATCAGCCAGGAGTATAAGGATGTCTGCTCAAAAAGCTTCGCTAAACCATTTCCTTTCTCAATCCATACTGGAATCAATGCAGTGGATGACTGGCCATATTTATATCCCACCTAAGATCATCTTTAGATCCTGAGTTCCTTTACTGTCTTTCATCACTTCCATGCAAATTTTCAGATATTTTATCCAGAGGTGTTTTCAGTATTTGACTTAGACTGACTTAGGTAGAATTTAGTCCACCTACCTATGACTTCTGAGTCACGACTTCTGTCTATGGTATAAGTTGAATTCTCAATTATTTCTCTTGAGGTATGTTGTTGATAATGGCTTGTCATCTAAAACTTTGCAGTGTTTTACTTTCGACTATTCTGCATATTCAAAGCAAATGGAAATCATTGACCATTGCTTAATCAGTATTTTTTATTTCTTTTTCTTTTCTTTTCCTCAGGGGACAAACCTCCTATATTTTTGCTGTAGATCTTAGTGACTTAACTACGTTTGTTCAAAAGAAATATAACCTAGCCAGACATCTACACCCATACTAGTTTAAAGGAACTGGAATCACATTTAATTGCCATACTATCGAAAATTAAAGTGTCAGAAATAGAAATGTTTCACTTCAGCCCCACAATATAAAAATAAGGCTTCTTGTTTTGGGAGTATGACATATTTAATATTTGAATTTTTAAAACAATAATATTTTGGTTTAATGTTTCAATGTTTTCATTTATTATTGCAAAAAGAAAAAATATGACAGATGCAAGAAACAAAATAAAAATTCAAGACTAGAACAGTCTGCTATCGATATTTGAAATATTATTTGCTTTCTATGACTATGCTTATACCTTTCTAATTAACTATTGTGATCTCAGACACCATGGTAAAATCAGGTTACATTGGATTCTCCATTCACAAACAAAAATAGTAAATTTTGAAAAAAATCATAATATTTGGAACAGAATATGTAAACATCTAGGTCTCTGTCAAACAGAAACTTCAATAACTGATAACAACTGCAGGGTAGATAATCTTCCACACATTACGTATTATTTTTAAAACCTTTAATAATCACATGAAAATACCTTTTTGAGAAATTACTTTTTTTTCTGGTTTCAATGAATTTTGAAAATCTGTTTCTTCTAATTTGAACCTCACTGGTCTAAAATGGGAATGTGTTTAAAACATTGCAGTGAATTACATAAATTTTAATGAGTTTCAACTTTTCTCCTTCCTTCTGAAAGATTGTTTCAGACATTAAGAACACTCTTTTTTAAAATGTTGAATGGTTGAACTGGTAGAACTCTAAAATCTTGCATATATATGAATAAACTTTTCTTGTAAAGCAACTGCTGGCAATTTATTTATATGGATAGTCTTACACAGTGTAATGGTATTTATGGGGCAAGCATCATATCATTACAGAGTGAACATTGGAAATTAATGGTTCGGCCTTCTAACTCAGAGTTTAGGATAAATAATAATTTGTTTTCTTCTCTGCAGTTTATAATTTTTTTCTAAAGAAAAACTCATTTTAGGTACAGAATCTGAATTTCAGCGATGCTATGTTTTCACATAGCTTGATGGATTCAGAGGAAGGTCAAGTGATTAGCCAAAGGTCACAGACTGAGTCATTGACTCAGTCAGATTAGAAACTAGGATTCTGCCTACTGGAGAACTTTATTCGGAGAGATAAAGATTGTAATAAGACAGAGACATATTTCAACACAGAATAAGAAATTTTTTTTCTCCTGGTTAATGTAAGTTTCATTATCTACTGCAAAATATATTTATATATCCAAGCTCTTCAAGATTCTGGGTATCCTACTTTTCCTGTGGCTACTGACTCCTTCCAGAGGTTCTGGTGGCTTCTGCTGAGAGATAAACAAATACATTTTGACTGCAGTGGGCTCAGATTCAGATTAAAATTGATTTTAATTGGGTCTCTGCTTGTTTCAACAAAAGAAATTTAGATACCTTATCTTCATTAGGGCATTTGCAGAGATAGATTAATTATGCTGATTGACAAGAGCAGAAAGTGAGGCGAATTCTCTGCCTCTTTTACTCTGTGGTGTCCTGCCCTTCTTATGTGCAGAGGCCTGGTAGCAGTGTGTACCTTTGTAACAACAGATAGCTCAGCACCATAGCTTCACTTCAGGTGAGGGAATGTGCAAAAATACATTTCATGTCATAGAATCATAGAATGGTTTAGTCTGGAAGGGACCTCCAGAGGTCATCTGGTCCAAACTCCCTACACAAGTAGGAACATCTCTACCCAGGTCAGGCTGCTCAGCCTAACCTTGAAGGACTCCAGGGATGGGGCCTCCACCACCTCTCTGGGCAGTCCATTCCACTGATCTATCACATTCATATTAAAGAACTTTTTTCTAATATCCAGCCTAAATCTATCCTTTCCCAGCTTAAAACCATTACTCCTGGTCCTATCATTACAAACCCTTTCAAATAGACCTTCCCCCGCCTTTACATAGGCCCCCTTCAGATACTGAAACGTCACTATAAGGTCTCTTATCTTCTTGAGGCACAGGGATTGGTGGCCAGAGACAATGCCCTTGTCTAAAGGCAAGGGATGGTGCCCAGCAGAAACTGGAGCTGCAAAGTTTGTATCTCTTAAACTTCTGTCAGATGTTTGTCTCTTTATAACAAGAAATGAAAATATCCCACCAGATAATACCTAACTAAAATAAGTACAAAAAGGCTAAAGTGTCTCTAAGTTTTAACTAACAAGAGTAGACTAAAGATTGTTTCTGATAAGCACATCAGCTGCAGCTTTTTGGTGTAAAAGCTTATGGTATACAAGAACATCAATATTCTTGCAAGCCCTTTTTGCAGTGCACCATAGTACAATGTAACATTTCTTTAAATTTGCAAATATATATTTAAACAGCGCCCTGCATTCTTCTGAGAGAAGGGTGGGGTTTTTTGTTCATACAAGAAATTTCTGATGTGTATAGAAACATGAATATCAAGTACATTCATATTTATGTATGTGAGTGCTCAAAAGAATGGGCATGGATGTATACAAACTCTGGAGAATACTAGTTCAGGTGCAAAACAATCTCAGATGTTTGATTTCAACAAGCTGATGAAGCATGTGTATTCATTAAAAAATATAAAATCTTGTGATGTTAGTGCATGTGTTGATAAGAAATGTGCTTCTGAAGAGTTTGGATGAAAGATTATAAAAAATAATGTTTGTGTTATAGGAGATTCAGCTTTTAAAATCTGAAGAATCTCACTCTCATCTAACAGTTCAAAGATTAGAAACAGTGAATAAATAACCCTTTTAGTATGTCATCTGCCATAAGTTCATGTAAGTAATAACTAATATCTGGAATGTCTTGTTGTTATTTAAATAATATTGAATATACATGCTTTGCATACAGAATTCAGATGTGACTAATATTTTCCAGTGTTTTGTAAGTGTCAGGAGTAATATGTATTGTGGTTTTGGTAACACCCAGTATAAAAAAGAGATTTTTGCAAGAGCAATTAAAATGCCTGAAAATACCTAACAAATTTTGCCCTGAATGGTATTTAAACAATAATGAACTGAGCTATAGGTTAATGTATTAACTTGGTGTCAGAGATGAAATTGAAGTTTTTGTGAGCACAGGTTTTATTTTGTACCTTAAAAACCATTTGTCTAATTGTTCACAGAAACTGCTGCTTGCTGTATGAAACAGAGATTTAGGGGTTAGCTTTTAAGCTCTGTTTGGATTTTCAAATATTGAAAACAATTGTAAGAAGTACATTCAGGATTGCCATGTTAATATATTTATCATTTTTACAAGAGAACCGATAACAGTTTTTGTCATTCTTAATTTTCTCTAATTTCTGTGTAATTGTGTACTTCGCTAAATCTTCTAGTGTTACACATTGCACAGCATTATCTTCATGGTAGGTTTATTCAGAGGTATTCAGGAGGTCAAATTATCTTCTGTATATGCATCTAATCAATCATAAAGATTCATAAAGAGCCAGGCTCCTCTCAGTGATGTTCAGTGGAAGAACATGATGTAACGGGCACAAAGTGAAATATAAGATATTCCACATAAATACAAGAAAACACTTTTTTGTAATGAAGGTGGTCAAGCACTGGCACAGGGTGCCTAAAGAGGCTGTGGAATCTCCATCTTAGGGATATTCAAGATCTGACTGGACATGATCCTGAGTAGCCTGCTGTCATTGATACTGCTGTGATTAGGGATTTTTTCCTAGATCTCATAAATACCTTCCAACTGATACTCTTCCGTGATTCTGTGACATAGATCCTACTAATAGTAAGTTTGTGCAAAATTATAGTATCACCCATGTGGAGAAGAATCAGGATAAAAAGCTGTGCTGTAATATGGTAGCAATACTATATTGTACTCTTCATTATGTTTATGTGTCATCATAACAATTTCAAATGCTGCAGACATGCGATCTTTTGTCTTTTTTTTTAAGGTTTAGGTTTTAAAGTTCTGATAGGACCAGATAAAGCTGGTCAGGTGGGTTTGTGGTTCTTGTGACTTCAGTTGGGAGGAAACTAC
Organism: Brachypteracias leptosomus; assembly: GCA_013401335.1. NCBI lineage: Eukaryota > Metazoa > Chordata > Aves > Coraciiformes > Brachypteraciidae > Brachypteracias > Brachypteracias leptosomus. Next base: position 20,366 of record VYZX01007910.1, on the reverse strand, counting down.
CTTATTCTTAATATTCGTGCTTAATGCTTCACCTGAAGTATTACAGTGCATTTCAAGCCTTAAGCAGGAAATTCAGCACAAAATATAATGTCAGCAAAGACAGGTAGCTTTGCACTGCAATTTTAAGACAGTTGTAATGAAAATAAACTTCAAAGAATAAGTATTTCCAACTATTTTTTTGCAAGGGACTACACACCTAAGATCAAAATATATGTGCTGACTTCAGTGGAAGTGCCATTTCATCCACTCTTCTAATAATTTCCTGCATGAGATCAGGATTTCAATTCACTGTATTGCTTCAAAATACCAACACAAAATCATGCAACGATGGTTAAACTTAGTATTTCAGCAAGTACCATGACTCCAGCATGTTTATTTGGGTGGTTTGTCTAAGATTAGACATCATCTAACCTGGTTTTATTTCAGCCAAGTCAGTAACTGTTGATTTTGAGGGCCAAAGTGGTTTCCTAGTAGGGGAAAGCAAAGTCACATGTAAGAGCCTTAGGTGCCAACTCATCACTCAGAGGTTCTATATTTTCACCCAATGCAACTGTTGCTTGTGAGTATTTCACCACCCTGCAAGTCCCCAGAAAGGCCACCCTCTCTGCAGACATTGTGTATTGCTATTTGGTGCAGTTTGGCCATTATTCAGGCCAGTGATTATAAAGCACCTTACCCTGCTGCCTCCTTTAATAAAGAGCAGAAATTCCAATCAGAGGAAGAATTCTGTATTCACTGATAGGTATGGTGGCAGCATATTACAATTTTGCACTGCAATCATTTATTATAATCAAACTGAAAATCAGAAGAAAGAATGTAAATATTGAGGTTATGATGCCAGGTCCCTGGTCACTCTGTGTCTGCTCAAAAAAAATGAGGATCAGTGCATCCCCCAGATGAGAGAATGGCTACACAGAGATCTGCTTGTCACCATAGTGGCAAAAAAATATATTAATTTATCTTATTTTAACATCATGTTGAACTTGCTGTGATGGTAAAGCCTTATGTGTGGAAATATCTTCACTGGCAGATATCAACATGGCAGCTTAGGTAATGCCATTCATGTTTGTGCTAAAATTATGACAGTAGGAGAAACTCCTCCTGTAGGAATTTGAGTTAGCTGCGTAATCCTGCTTCTGGTATTCTACACATTGAGTAAAATGAAAGCAGAAGTGGTGAAATAAAAGAGAACGCATTACTTATGGTTTTCAAAATATATAAGCTTACAAAAACTCCAAAATATTGAACCAAACTTTTGACCAGCATGATGGTTTTCATTAAAATCTTGTGCTTTTTTAAGTTCTTGTATAAAAAGTAATAGCTTTTCTTCTCCGTCTCCTAAAAAAACATCTGCGATCTATTCCTGAATGGCAACGTTTAGAAAAAATTGTAATGGACATCTGGTTTTAATACAGAAGCCAATGAGCCAACATAAGGAGTCACTTTTCTTCTTACACAGCTGAACACCATGGAAGACTATACCATAACTACTTATCTCTGAACTGTATACTTCAGATACTATGAAAAAAAGTAATATTTTGAAGTAATCAGATTGCTACTTTTTATAATAAATTATTCCATACTTCATAGGAAGCTATTACTAGAAAAAATGCCATTACACACAGGGTGTGACAGAAAGCAGTTACAGTTTCTAATCTATTCTTATGTGTCAGTTTTGTGTGTTGGCTGGTCAATTTTGAGTAGGATGAATGTTTGTAAACACAGGAAGGTACAAAACTGCATCCTACTTACATAAGTAACATCATACAGGGGTAAATTAATTACAAATTGTTTAGCCTAACTTAGCTTTGCTGTGGTTTATCTGGGATTTACTGAAAGATTTCAAAACTTGTCATGCAATTCAAGTGTTTTTACCTAAAAAAGCATTTTCAATTCTGATTCTTTTTCTTTTCCGGTTGCCATCAAAACTTTATCCTTCAGCTAAAAGTGCTGCAGTTAACTTTATTTTTCAAAGACATTTCAAATGCTAAAGAAGAAAAAGACTTGATTGAAACTTTGATGGGATTTGATTGAAATTTTATTTTGATTGAATTTTATTTTAAGCAGTGTGAAACTTTTCATGTATGTTACCTGTTCCTTAACTAAAATTGTTTTCNTGGAACTAGATGATCTTTAAGGTCCCTTCCAACCCTGACGATTCTATGATTCTATCAACAGTACAAACTCACCAATGAATACAAGAGTGACTCTTGGTTACTTGGATGGAACAGTGCAACCCATGCAGATAGAAACCTCTGTGTTTGACACTCTAGGGTATAAACAATGAAATAAATTGCAACTAAGATAGATGAATTAAAAGAATAGAACACTGAATCATCACTGCAGTTTTCTGAGTGCAATTTCCCAGTGCCTGTGGTTTCCTGAGATATGGTTGTCTGCCCTGGGAAGACAACAAAATCACTGCGGCTCTGTTTTCTAGATTGGTTATTTTTTTTCTTCATAGCAGGTTTTTCAGTATTGTTTGGCATGGCTGTAAAACCTGTAGTTAAGCTAAAGGACTAGTAATCACTGAGTATGGAGTAACAATTTCTGAAATTTGCCACTTAAGCCTGTATAGTAGATCACCATATGGGATATTGTCAGTGCTAGGAAATTTTCAGAGGGCCATAAAATTTGTTGAATGGTATCTCCATGTTTTAAGGAGGAATGGCAATGTTCTCAGCACAAGTAGTTATACTAAGTATCTGTCAACACAAAGGAAAGTATTTCAAAAAATGGAAGAAAAACAACCTATCTAGAAAAC
>VYZX01007910.1:262-14660 GCA_013401335.1 Brachypteracias leptosomus | reverse complement strand
CTGAGTCAAATTATAACACATTCCTTCCAAATTTGTTGGTACCTTCAGAGCCTTAACATCAGCAACAGAGAACTCATAGACTTTGGTATATTAAAGACATGAAGAGAGATTTCTAGATATCTGAAGAGATACTCAAACCCTTTGGTGCTTTGTTTGGAGTGACGATTATATCTGTCATACTCCTCCTTGATTATAAAGGAACTTTTGTCTGATAACAAAACATGTTTCCTAAGGAAAGCTAAACATGTTTTATTCTCATGTAACAGTATTCCATTAAAGCATTCCATTAAAAATATTCTTTGCCAAACAGAGTTGGGAAATCATAGCAAGATAGAGTTTTCCTCTGCTGTCAAATGACTTTCCAGCACATACATAGGGGTTTAAATATCACTGTAAACATGATATCTGATTCACTACAAAACAGATTGAAGCTCTACCTCATCATGTGAATCATCTGTTTCTCTGTTGCGCAGCTTCTAAAGGAGNAGAATGCCTCAAACTGGTTTCCTGGTGCCTAAAGTGGTTTAGCCAGGACGCTTTTCTTCTGATACTCCTCTGTGTACGGTTCTGTGTTTGAGGGGATAGGAACATGGCTGTTAGAATACCTGACTTCTTGCTCAGACTGTGAAGATGATGATTAGGCAGAAAGGTGTAGAGATAAAATATTATATGCCTGGACTGCAGGGACTGAAAACTTGCTTGTTTCCATGGGGAAAGGGGGTCACCAAGAACAATATAAATGGAAATTCAGCAAAAGAAAATATACCTTTTAGAGACCCATAGGGCTGAGAATCTTTGCAGGGCCTAAAAGAGAGGCCCGTAAAATACTTTTTGTTCCCCAAATCAAATGTTCTATGCAAGTTCAAGATACCATTATTTTACCCTAATGCTCCATAATGCACCTGATGGTAACTCTGTGATTTATATAGCATTCTTGCAGAGCATGTTGGGCTTTATTGGTGACTTTCATCCCCTCTCAAAGCTCAAGCCTAAGTTCTGAATGGCTAGCTGAGTTACAGAGAAGCTGATAAAATACTGTCATATTCTCTCCATTTCAAATAATGTCATAGCTGCTCTCTCTGCCTTGAATTTCTACATGCTGTAGAATGGATTTCTGTAATTCAAAAGCATCACTTTATGATAATGAGGTACTGTCAAAGTTGGAAAACAACTTACCCATGTCCTTTTCTTTCTGACTTGATTTCAGATTTTTTAGTATTGACCTCCATTTTTGTAGTGGTTTATGAATTTATTATTTGATTTTGACAGATTATTGGACTCTGTGGCAGCGGAAAAGTTCTGAGGTACAAATGAAAAGTTTCTTTCCTAACAGACTGTTATATGTGCTGTGGTACTAAGTGACAGTTATCCTTCAAAATCAGAAGTCAGGTGTTCAGTTCAGCCTGGCTGAACTTGTAGGATGGCACAAAGTTTTCTGAGTTTATCTTTTGTGCCAGAAATTGCACGTCTCCTTTGTGGATTGTTGTTTTTAGCAGAACAAGTGAAGAGAACTTAATGAGTTGCCATATGTCAGGTCTGGAATCATATTAAAAACAAATAATTAAACTAATCCCTTCTCTATCAAAACAGATTGTGGTATGTTTGTGGAAGGAAGCTGAATCTGACATATCATGTTTTGACAGTCTTTTGGGACAATCAGTCATACTTCGGTAGTATCACATTTAAGACTTGCAGTTCTATTCATATGAAATACAAGTTTCGAGCTATAATTAATCCATGTTTCCATAACTATTCTATACTGGCAATAAAATCAGAGCTACACACTTCTGAATACCCGACATGGTTTGAAATCCTTTCAGTTATATAATGGTTTCAGGTAAGAAACAGGTTAACTCTGCTTTTGCACATAACATACAGTCCACTGAATCCAGGTGAGAATGTTTTACAAAGTATTTCTTGCCAAAAAAAATATCACTTCTCTGTGTCATATGTCAGAGAATGACACAGAAAACACATTTTTGTAACAAAATTTTTGACAATGTACCATATGTGGGCAACTTGCAGCTCTGCTTTAACACAAAATATCAGGAAGTACAAGTTCAGCTGGTAAATAGTGTTTCTGCCTATTCCCAATGGTGATGGAAATTTACATTTGTGTATCTTCTTTGTTTATCATTACTGATGCTAGTATACTTGTCACTTGAGAACAGGATCCTACTAGCTGACCACAATAGAAGACAAATATGTATGCCTCAACAGATAATTTGGTAAGCATAGATATCATCAGGAAAAACAGGGAAGACTGATTAATAGACTATGAGCACAGCTTTTCAAAGAAAGTCTCAAAAACCTTGTACATAACGAGTACATCTTAGTTCCTGCAAGTGTGTAAACAAGCTTTAAGTCTGCATGGATTGCAGGTTGGATAGTAGAACTTTTACAATATTATCATTTCATCAGGGACTCCTCCATATTCAGAAGGATTCCCATTCATCTGAAATGTTATAATTTTTTTTTCATGGATCATTACTTTGACTGTGAGCACAATTCACTTCAAATTTTCTAAGAAGTTTCCAAGAAATGAGCTGGCAGTTCCTGAATCTAACTAATGTACCTATCAAATTTCTTCCTTTATCTAGTAACTTTCTAACACTTGCAAAAGCAAACAAAAAATTAATTGCCTCTTCATAATCTTAGGCAGCTTCTTTTTGTTTAATAAATTGTTCTTTCTTGTTTATTATAAATTCTTCTTGGTGGTTTTATGTTTTTCCTTCTAATTATTTCTTCTGTTACTTTATAGGGAACAGAGGTTTGTTCATTTCCTGTTGCTATCTCCAATCAGAAGTTCAAATAGGATGCTATCAGATGCTAGATAAATGAGACTACAGCATATAACAGATTTTTTTTTTTAGCAAAACATATGAAAAATCTGGGCTACCAGTACCATAACTACCTAAATGGTTACCATACCATGCAATGGCTGCCTAGATCAGATTGCTGATACAGTCTTGGGATACACTATCCTTTCATTTGCAACTGATGCAAATACAGTTTCTGAAACCGTGGTTTTTAACTTATATCCACTGTGTAGTAATATTTATATGGTGTATGTGTTTGTCCCCTTTATCTACTTAATGGTTTGTTTATTGTTTAAGTACAAGACTAATTGTAAGTTTTAACAGCCTGTATAATTCAAACAATATAAAAAAAAATTCTTATTCAATACCCCATTTCACACTCTAATGAACTGCATATACATATTTATTTTTGTTTTACATTACCATTGTGTGCCAATAAGATTGTGATTTGGGTCTAAAGCACAGTAATATTTCTCTAAAACAATTGTCTATAATGAAATTAAGCCAATAAGTTACCCAGGAGTCAAGACTGACATCTTCAGAAGCAGAGCTATCTTGAGGGAGCCACAGGCTGGGGTTGTAAATGTGGATAGATATAGAAAACTGAAATGGCACACATGCAATATGGAGTGTCTGTACACAAGCAGTGAAGACCAATTCTTCAGCAATGCTGCATATACTAAGAACAGTTACACTGCACATGTTCAGTAAGTCCAACATATCTGACATGGGACTTTCGCAGTCCCCTTCACATTGAGGGCCCATTTTAGTTTTCATTTCTTCTCAGAAATCACATACTTTCCATTAGAAGTATGTGATTTATCAGGTTTTTATTAATTGTTAATTGTGTAGTCTTTTTTTATAAACCAGTGAGGCTTGAAGCATGAAACTGCACACATATTCAGGTATTCTACTTCTGCAGACTCTCATAGAAATGAATGGAGTGTGGCATCTAAGTCAGTTTAGTCTAAAGACATCATTGCTTTATCCTGTTAAATATAAATGTTCCTCTCTATATTGTTTCTAAGCTATTCTTATAAACTTAATAGCTTGACTTATTTGAGTAATTTTTCAAAGCTACATGTATGCATGTGTTTATGTATTTTCAAGGTTAAGGTCTAGACAAGATTTGCATAAATGCCTTTCTAAACACTGCTTTAGAGAATGCAATTTTAAATGCTACCTGTTAATAACTTACTGTATGTTGTATTTATCATTCATAGATTTGTAACAATTAAGCATTTAGGAATAAATATTTTTGTTTTGTTTTAGAATGTGTAGTTTCAGTAGCACTGACATATTTATAGTCTTGAACAGATATTAATTTATTAATTCTTTAATTCCTGTACTTGATTGTTTTTTTTGTAATTTTTAACATAAGCAATATACTTACATGAAAAATTTCACACTTTATGTTCCCTTACAATGAAAACCACTGCTTTCAGGCTAGCAGACAATCTACTTCAGGCTTTAGGTTCTGGTTTTCTAAGTGCCATTAAATTTCTTTTTATAACTCCACAGTCATTAGCAACTAAAATTGCTGACATAGTAGTTTACACATTATGAGCAGAGTAGGTAAAGAAATGCATATTTTTATTAATTAACATTATTACAATAATGACAAGCTCTTCACATTCCATGCAGCCTTCCTATATGGTAATATTGTTCTGAAGAAAACCAGAATATTTCCCATTATAAAATCACTCCCTCAGTCTCTCCGCGCAGGGCAACTGGCCCTCTCTGACCATCCTGGTAGTCCTTCATTTGTGTTTATTGATTTCCTTCTCACACTGGGATGCCAAAGCTAGATGCAGATGCTGGCCATGGTCTTGAGTGCTGAACTGTAGGGCTAGTGTGGGAGTGAGTCAGAATGGAAATAGATGAGAACATCAACTAATACTGAATTCACTTACTACCACTGCAGCAATTTTGTTATGTATTTTGTATTGTTATGTTATGATGTGTACATGCACACACTTGTACTGAACCTACTACATGCTCCTGAAGTCATGAAACAAGCACTCTTTCTGGACAGTCTACATCTTCAGGACAGCTGAAAGGCAGCCTAAGAACCGTATAATGAAGGGTTGCTATTTAGCACTTTGGAGTTTTAAGACCTCAATACTGATTTTGTTCTCATCATTTTTTTGCCACTTTCTCAGGACGTTTGTTCCATGAACTGTAAAATAAGGGTAATGAAACAGTCTCCTGTTTAAAAATACTTGGAGCACTTTCACTGGAAAGTGCTATAAAAATACTGCTGGTGGTATTATACACTGAGTAGTCTGAGGACGCTCATTCTGCTTTTACAGATACTGTGTATTTACCACCTTATTCTGAGGATAGAGACACACTTAAAACTCCTAATATTCCTAAAATCACTAGGATTTTTTCAAGCACACAAATAGCATTTTAATCACATTGCTCATTTCACCTCTTATGTTTGTGATTTTCTCCTTACTGATGGAGCAGCTGATATCTAGAAATTCAATTAATTTGCTTTTACATCATCTGTTATAGTTTAACTAATCTTACGGAGAGCATTTGAGCACAGAGATGAAGATGGGTGAATTATAATTGCAACATATTTTGAATAGAGTCATAGGTCATAGAAAACCCAGGCAGGTCACATGGTTTTACCCAGGCAGATCTGTTAAAAGTGATTTAAATCCTTTTTAATACAATAGCTAAACATGTACCATTCTTATCATGTCTAGTTTTCTGGTTTTAGTTTTCATTCTTTAAAGTGGTTTTTATCAACTAGCACTCTTCTTCAAGTTGATATTAAACTAAACAGAAAACCAAAAGATTGCAGCTTTCTTGTGACAGGAATAATATATATGGGCTTGCTTTTGCGGTGTATTTGTGAAGTTAAATTACCTAGTACTCACTCTTTCCTCATTATTACCTTCTGAAAACCTCTTCTGTATAAGCAATACTAGTGAAAAGCTATCTATGGATGAAATTTTGCTGTGCAAAAAGTCCATAGATCTGTGTTTAAAATTTAAAACCATTTTATGATCTCCCAGAAGATTTTAATTAGGACTTACTGTCTCCATTTAGGGTTCAGGGCAACCCCCATGGAGCAGAATTAGTTTCACCCCTCTTCCCCCTCCCCTCTTCCCTCCCAGGGGAGGAAGGAAGGCCTCACACAAAGTTGGAAAATTAAGATTACAACTTTTAACAGGGAGTAACAAAAGGGATATCAGAGGAAGGGAAATATACAGAAGTAACAAGGGAAGGTATATATAAATATATACAACACCGATCCTCGGATGCCACTGGATTTCTCCCGAGCCACGTGGAGTTGTAGCAGCCACAGAGCTGTCCGGAGCCAGCAGCAAATTCCAGTGAGGAGGAGGGTGAGCGGAACTTCCTGTGTCCTTTTCTAGAGTGTGGCAGGAAGGGGAGTGGAATAGCCGCTCCACCTGTCCCTCCCCTTCCCCAAACCTTAAACCACAACACTTACATAGTTTATGTTTAAACTTCCTTCAAATGAAGGAGAGTTATAAGCTTCATTTGGTGCTGCAGTTTGGGAAAATGTATTGTCTGACAGATTACCATTGAAATAAGTGGATCAGTACTACTTAACGAAGTTATCAGAATAGCAGTGCCACAAAGTCTTGGGCATTTTGCTGTTATTTGAGTAAAGTCAAGCTTTTACTTCTTCTCTATTAGTTCAGAATATTTAGCTATCTTCACATCAGGATCATCATTCTCTCATTTAACTACCAAGATGAACTAGAGGAAGTATTGTGTCAACACTATGGAAACTGAAGAAGATCATGAGATTATAAATTCAAAGGATAATACAATATGAATGGTGTCTACTCTAAACTTCTGCTCAAAGCAGTCAGCTATATCAGACCAGGTTGCTGAGGGCTTCATCCATTTCAGTCTTGAAAATCTCCAAGAAAAGGAGACTGAACAATTTCTTTGAACAAATTACTGCACTGCTTGGCTGTTCTAGTGGTGAAAATGTTTCCTCTTATATCGAGCCTGAGCCTCTTTCATCCAAATTTGTGTTCAGTTCTTCTCACCTGCTGCCATTCACCACTGTGAAGAACCTGGTTCTGTCTTTTCTATGCCCTCTCTGTAAGTACTGGGGGGATGCTGTTAAATCCCATCAAAGCTCACTCCAAGCTTTCTTAACTTCTCACAGTGCAAGTGCTTGATCCTCCAACCATCCTAGTGGTCCTCTTGGATTTACTCTAGTTTATCAATAATTATTCTAGTTCGGAGTTCACAAATCTGAAGGTGGTAATCTTTAAAAGCATGGCATATGATAAGCAGCAATTGTCCCTTCCATTTTTAGCAACCAATGATGTAGAAGGTTGTCACAAATGAATCTGTACTATACAACTGAGTCTATTCTGGCTTTCTTGAAGGACTTAATCCTGAGGTTTTAGTTTTCATAGCATTTCAACTTCAGCGTTATATTAAAAAAACACAAATTTTTTTTTCTTCTTTACATCTTTTGCCTCACAGTTTTATTGATGTTTCTTTTTTAAATCTGTAGAACATGCTCCTCCTTAGTCATTTGTCTTCTGAGTGTAAACATCCTTTCTAGTATCTGTGGTCATTGGTTCAGGCCTTGCCTGTGACATTTACTTATCTTAACTAACGTGATCAGAACTACAAACACCACTCAAGGTGTGTATGCACCACATCATATATTTTAACAGCAGCATAGTTATATTTGTGGTCTGACTCTATTTCCTTCTGCATAATTCTTTACTGTGAATTGCCATTAAGTATTGTTTCTATATTTTTGGAAAGCTACTCACAGTGATTTCAAAATCCCTCTCCAGACTGGTTAAAACTAATTTGCATTTATCAATGATGAATTTAATCTTCCTGTTTTGTTGCTGTTTTCAGATATTGAGGCGTCGTGGTAGGTGATAGACTCCCCTAAAGCCTCATGAGGATGTGCTTTCTGAGACAGATGTGTGTGGTGGCACAGTCTCCATAGGGGGTAGAGCAAAAGTTGTAACCTCCTGTACAAGGCTGAGCAGGAATTACAGAAGGTGTGAATGGTGGGATGCTGGTCACTGAAACCTAAACCAATCATGAAATTTTGGCAGAAGATTTTAACATTTCCCTGTTTGCCCTATTTTTGCCACGCTCTTTAATTCTATGTTAAAAAGCATGTGTCAGTACTCAAGATGACCTAGAATGAACAAACTTCTTTATTTCTCCCTGATTTTTGTCTAGTTCCACTTTTTCAAGAGAGAAGATATTATACTGAGGGTTTTGTTTGTTTTGATCTTTTTTTTTTAATCTACTTTTTTTTTTTAAAGTTTAATTTTGGTGAAGTATTATTCCCATCACAGGAAATATCCTGTAGGAAATAGCCTTAAGGACCCAAATGGTCCTGGATAAAGTTCAGGGTTAGATCAGACTTAACTTTCTTCCTCTTGTTTCCATACAATTTGTTTTAAAAGGGGGGAATTTGCAATATCTAGAAACATAGTTTCTCTTAATGATGCTTATGTATCTCTATGGTGGGGAGAACAATACAATTGCTTCTCTTTTTAAATGATAAAAGGTACTTATTATTCATTTCAGTATGATATTATTCACTTCACACCAATGTTTTGGCCATTGCTAAATAGTACTTGTACAAAGTCAAGGCTTTGTCTCCCTTTCTGTCACCTCCTCCCATTTTCCTCTCAGAGAGGGGGTGGGCAAGAGGTTGGGAGAGAACAGCTGACCCAAAATGACCAAAGGGATATTCTGTACCATATGATGGGGAAAGAAGGGTTACAGAATGGTTATATATAGAAGGGTTATATCTGTGGTTATAGAATTTATGTTCCCAAGAACTGTTATGGGTACTGAGGCCCTGTTTTCCAGAAAGTGGATAATAGGAAATAGTGAATAAATTCCTCTTACTTCTTTACTTGTATGCACAACTTTTTCTTTCACTATCAGACTGTGATTATCTTGATCTAGAAGTTTTTTCTTCTTCATTCTGTTTTTCCCCCACCCTGTGTGAGTGCAGCATGACTGAATGGTTCTGTCAGTGTTTACCTGTTGGCCAGGGTCAATCCCACCATTTCATGTGTTCATCTTGAGTAATACAGCTTCAAATTCTCTGTCTGTGCACATATGTTTGACCCTGAGGAGAAACACAAGATCGAAGACCTGCACTACAGTGCCTTTAGTGGCCCTTGACAGAGGTATAGTTCACTGAGCTAACAGCTTTCAGAAGCTTTGGTTTCCATAAAAATGTGGATCATTGTAGCCTTTACTAAAAGAGATGGCAAGTACTGGGATTTGGTGTTCACTGCAAACCTCTGATGCGTGACTGTCTCCAAATCCCATTTCATAATTTTTATAATCAGGGGTGTGTGTGTATTGCTCATCTTTGATTATTCTGGGTCGTCAAGGTAAGAGGTGAAAGCCTCAGTCTAGTTTAATACTCTTATGAGAGTTTTGTTTGGTTTTGCTACATATGTAGAGATTATGGAGCTCTTTTACAAAAATCCGCTTGCCCTGTTGTCTAGGTGTTTGCATAACTATGGAGGATTTTTACACAGAAAATCATATTTCTTATCCTATGCATATCAGCTCTCCCCCTTCCTTTATGCACAAAGGGCTACAAAATAAGAACAAAATTGGCAGTGTAAGCATGACAAAATGGCAGTGTAAGCACGCGAGTTACACATGCAGATCCCAGGCTGCTAACACCAAAACATTAAAGCACACATTTGTATGCAACACTAAGCTTCTCTCTGCTCTTTGTCATATCCCTTATTACTTCTGAAGTATTGGGGCAACAATTTACAACTTCTTAGGGCAAGGGATGCATTGACACTTGATTCTTTGAAATGACATGTAGTTTTGTTGATGCTTATGAAAAGTTGTAAGATTGAAATCTTATATTAACTTAATTAGTATTGGTACTGCTTTTACTATTCAGCATTATTCCAGGTAGTCAAAAAGCTAATTCCAAGAAAACACTCCAAGAATACCATTTCCATGTTGTAAGATGCTCAAATCAGTTTTCAAAAGCCTGCAGAAACAGTGGAAGGAGCCCAATATTTGCACAGCAAAATCAGAAGGGAAAAATCTGTTATCTTTTAATTTTTAAGAAATGTCAGGTAAAATTAATGTCCTGTCTCCTCCAATAATTTCTGCATCAGTATAAACAACCTTACACCTGAAACTAGACCTTAGAAAAATTATGTCTTTTGCCACATTTCTTGCCGGTTTACTCATAAACGATGAAATTCATCTTTGTTTCGACAGCCAGTAAAGGTCTATGCTTCACTTAAGTTGTGCAAACAGGATTTAGATGGGAACCAAAATTGCCTGTAGTTTGGTCTGCCAGTGGTGGATTTCATCCCACTCAAGTAAATTGAGCAGAATATAAGTTAGAGAATCTGTTGTCTCCCAGTTTCTCTGTCCCAGGTTCATGTAGACTTTCTTAGAAATTCTGACTCTTTTGTTGAGAAAGTAGGCTATATTTTTGTTTAGAACAGAGACATCTCTCCCTCTGATTCAATTTCCAATTATATTTATTCTTCTTGAATACTAAGACCATCACATTTTTCTTTGGTCATTTTCTCTGTGTACCCAGGTAACACACAAGATAATGTTCAACCAGAAAACAAGGATTTGGATGCTGCTGTCCTTATGAAATGTTTCCAATTTGCTTTGTTTTCAAGGACAGATTCTTTGGGTTCTGTCTGATAAACTGTATATGTGTTTAAATTGTTCGCATAAGAGTTTTCCCAATATTGTTTTCATAGTATTGAAATCAGCACTTCTTATGTATATTGTGTAAGGATGCAAGTGGAATAATATACATAATGTGTTTTCTTCTTTTTGTTTTTGATGTGTAATTTCGTCAGGTTTTTCTTTGGAAGAATATTCTTTAGATAGATCAGTTTTCTTTGGAGATAAAGAGCCACACTGAGATTTAGTTGAAACTAAACTGTCAATATGCACTGTGTAAGAAAAATCCATATTACTAAAAAGGATTTATAGGCTACAGGAGTGTTTCTCTTTAACTGGAGGTAAAAAAAAAATCACATGTAATCAAAAGCTTTTCAGCTGGATAGTAATGAATGATGAGATTCTATCACTTTGACAATAGTAAAATTAATCCTGTGGAATAGCTAACTTTTATTTTGATAAATAATGAAATAAAATTAAAAAAACTTTTAGTAATGTTTGGAAATGTATGCCTCTTCTTTAAAAGGAGCAAGAGATAAAGGTAAATGTCTAGTAATCTCTCCTGAAGTAAGTAGGCAAAACTGGTTGAAATAAAATGGAAGGTAAATACATTTCAGCAAAATAAGCACATCCTGTTCTCTTAATCTAAATCACTCCTAATCTCTTAATCTTTGACTAACTTCTTTTTGAGAAATTCAGCTCCTGACTTATTTAGGAGATGTAAAGAGTCACTTGAGCAAATTCAGAAAGACCTGATCCATACTCTGCTTAAATACGAGTACAAATAGAAAAATGCTGTATAACACTAAGACAACAATATGCTGTTTTGAAGATGAGTTTATAGACCAACTACTCTACTGATATAATTGCCAAGTATTTACTATGCATGCACTGCTAGCATCAGTAACAGGTTTTTTTTTTCCCCCTCTGAAATCTCAAAAGTTGCAAAGTGAAAAACTTGGAAATTACTACTAATAAAAGAGGGATATACACAAATACTAGGGAACAGGAGCTGTCTAAAAATCTGCAGAAACACTTTCCCCTTATGTAAATGTCAAATTTAAAAGGAATAGGAGATATTGTCTAGCAGATGTTCTGCTTTTCAATAGTCATTAAATCCCAAGACTGTATACTGGGGTACCAGAAATCTGTCCTTACATGATGATTACAACTTCTGTCATTAATAGGTAACAATAATTGATTCCCTGTATTTCATCCTTATACAACTTTTTCTTTTGTATCACACTGATTATTCATCTTTCCATGCTTTCAAGTCTTGTTGAATCTTTTTTGTATATAACCCTGCAAAAAATTTGACCCAGGCTACCATATTGACTTTCTTTATTGCTCTGTCATGTTTGCTTTGTCTACTGAATAATACATTAAAATGCAAGTTAAATTAAACAGAACTTGCTAATATCTAGTCCCTGAGAATAAGGCTATTCTTTCACTCAAATAGGTTAGCTTTGGAGTATGTGCTGACTTCCTGCAAAGACTCTCCACCTCCTGGCTGGATACCAGCTCAGCTCCTTTCGAGAATGCTGAGAAGAAAGACAATAATGAAACACGATGAAAGTTGCAGTGGTAGAACTAGGACATAATCTGCCTCACCTCAACAAGTTTCAGCTTGGAGCTGATTCTTCAAATTCCAATTTATCCTAAGACCTAGGTTTTCAATATTTATATCCCAATGAAGAGAGAAAGTTCGAAGTCTGCCTAGACTCAGATGAATTATTTTGTTTAATGTTAAAGAATCCTGTTCAGCTGAGGCAGCTCACCTATAGAGTTGAATGAAACAAAGACATAAAAGGAGAATAATGTTTTGCATTTTTATAAGCAATTTTAACAGTCCTCATTTTCAACAAGCTGTTAGTAGTGCCACAGAATGAGCACCACCAGAAGTAAGACTTTTAATAATCACTAAGAGCAAAGATAGATGAGGAATTCTTCAGAATAAAATCATACATAAATATAAATAAAATATTTCTGTTATTTAGACTCCTTAGTGGGCTGCTCTGCTTGGATTGAATGCTCTAATTCAATTTTATTTTACACCTTTGAGTAGCCACTTTTTCCTATTGCTATGTGGAAAGGAAAGATGATTCACTCTGTCTAGAAACAAACAGTTGTAACAGATCTTTGACTTCATGTAAGCTGGTGTGGAGTTTTTTGGTTGGTTGGTTGGTTTGTGGGTTTTTTACAGTTCACAAATATGATTGCAGTTAGAATTATGAAGTTTCTAGTCAGAATAGCTTCAACTCTGTATTGATGCATATAGTATACTGTCCCACTAAAAATGTAAGTAAAAAATCACTCCAAATTTTTTTTTTTTTTAATAAAGTTAATATTAATGAAATAGTGGCATATGTTTTGGATTATATTTTTTCATCTGTCATGAAGTATATCCTGTAGATTTCATCTAAATTCATAATTCTCTATGTTTCTATGCATTTACATGTATTCTGGTACATGAAGAGAATATTCTCTTCAAACCAGAGCAAAATATACATGCAAAAGTCGAAAAGTACATCCATAAAAATATAACAAATTACAGAGGATGTCCCTTCAGCTCTTACTCAAAATCAGATCTACTCTATAAATGTAGCAGTGAAAGAACTAAGACATGAGTGAAAAAAAACATTGTTGCTGTGCAACTCTATTAAAGTTGATGCAGTTAAAGTCAATTTAGATCATGTTTATGCTTTTTTAGTACTATATTTATGAAGCAGATTTCGTTTTTCTTGATTTTTCTTTTTTTTAAACTATGGTTGACAAAAATTCTACATATATTATGGTTGAAATGACACAAACAATTTTAATTTCTGCTTTCCACTTCAGTGTGTACTGATGGACTTCAGTCATATAGACTGGATTGAGAAATGAAAGACAGACTCCTAAGTCATTTTTTGAGTTATTGTAGCCATAGCAGCATCTGAAACCTTCTCAGATTGTTTCCAATATTGCCTTTTAAATTGGTTTTCAATTTTCTTGTACATCTGAGTACACCTGTGTACACAGAAATAAGAATGTTTCATTTTCATTTTCTGAAAACTGAAGGGATGTCTTGTTGAAAATATATTTTTTCAGCTCTAATTACTCATCAGGATTTACTTAGCAGTACCTGGTGTAAGAAGGGGGAAGAAGAGCTTGTATATAACTATAACATTGAATCCTGCCCGTATTATATTAGTGTAATTGTGGTAAATGACATAGACAAAAAACCTTCTAGTCATGCTTGTATAACAATTTATTTGTGTGCAAGAAATGTGTGTCCTTCTGACCTTTCTTTCTATTAAAGATGAAATAAAAATTTTGTTCATATCCACAGGTGGATATGATCTACTTCTGAAAAGGAACAAAAACTACCTAAGACAACATCTGTGGACTTTTTCTTATTTCTGCTCTGCTGCCCCACCAGGAATGAGGGTTTTGAAGGAAAGAACTGTGTCGGGGATTCATTTTAGGCATTTCCTCACTGGCAAGGATCCTGTTCTTGGAAAGTATCTAAATACCTTACCTCCTGTACGCGTGGCCAGGAAAGCATGTTCTTATAGATGGGAGTGCCTTGAGGTTCAAATTGAAAGTAAAAAATATAATGCTTTATCAGGGTGCATTTTATCTCAAGAAATCCTCTGGAGCCCCTCAAAACGTCTCTGTTTGCTCTTTGTTTCTTCACTTAAGAATCTGTATATGCTGTTGGCAATTTGGGTGCTATATTGTTGTGGTCGGGACGGACAAAGCGACAACAAATCTCAGCAAAAGCAAGCAAGCAAAGCAGAAGCCTTTATTGTTCTCTTTCTCTGTACATTTATACTTTCTCTTCTCCTTGTTTTCCCCAAAGGTGTCTTGTCCCCATTGGTCCAAAGTTGTTATTATTCTTTATCATTGGACAATAT
>VYZX01007907.1:144361-157336 GCA_013401335.1 Brachypteracias leptosomus | reverse complement strand
TCAGACAGACCCACTACATGCCTTTTCCACAGTTCCTGGAGATGTATGTCAGGGCCTGTAGCTCATCTACACATAAGACTAACTGATCTTCCAGAACTGGATGAGACAAAATTCAGCCATACATCTGTCCATGCTTTTCCTCCATGACTGCTAAAAGATGGAAGTGGTAGGCACTGTGGATGGTTAGATGGCAGCAACTTTCACTTTTACTTTTAATTTTAAACAGTTTTTTATGTAAAGGTACATGGCTTTTTAAATTTTATTTATTTTGGACATGAGCTTCCTTACTAAGGATACATCAAAAGAACTTAGCTTTTATCTCACTGACCAACCATCACAAAATAGTTCTAGGTTTTTGCAGCTCAGTGACCATATGTTTTCTACCACACATTAATAGAGTCTTTTCGGCAAGATGACAAAAAAGTTTTGCTGTCAGACAGATGGTGTAGTTCTTCTCAGCTGAGATATATTTTTCCAGATGGCACAAGAGAAGTCTGTTTAATGGAATTTCGAAACAGATAAATGTGACAAGTGAAATGGGGGCCAGTGGCAGAACCAGCTGTTCAGGGTTCAGTGCTCATTATGGGCAGTGTCTTGACATGCTATATTTAAAGGGCAGAGGACAAATAAATTATTACACCTCCCCAGAAGCGCTACATTATTTATTTCATTAAAGAACTCCCTAGTGTGCTCCTAATGTCTTCCTTGTCATCAGGAGGAAATCTCACTCAGAGCTCTGTATTTTCTTGAGCTCAGAGCTAAGATTATGGCAGGTACCTGACATGGGAGTACTAATCTGTTGCACAGTGGACATCTTAAGAACAGGGTGAGTCTACTGAATGTTTACCAGTGGTTCACTGTATTCACAGAACACTGCACTCATCAAGGCATTAACAAGCTTCCTTGGCTGATATTGGGAAATTATTCATAACTAAGTTCAACACAAATATCACTGAGTATCTGTAAACCTTCTAAGGAGCAAAGGTGAAAGTCTCCTGAGAGGAAAACCACATTTCTCAAAGTTATGAGCTGTGCTTAAATCTGTTTTCCCACTGTGGAATAATTGCCGGGGGTGATTTGGAAATTAAACTCATATAAAAGATAGGGCATTATTCTCACATTAAGGAAACTTCTAATATTGAAGAGGCCTCTAGAGTGGAGTGCAGCTGGTAGGCAAGGAATCCCTTCCATGGTGGTTCCCTAAGCAACATAACCTGCAACCTTGGAAACAGCATGGAGAGTGAAAACATCATAGCCAGGCTCTGTGATACCGCTGCAGAGATGGGAACTTAGTGATATTTCAAAAGCTGATAAGCTATATTTTTGCTACCCTGAGCCAACAGTCTGTCATCTTTTGACAAACTGCTGTCCTTTGTGCAAACTTTGCTCATTATAATGTCATTATAATACCAAAACACACCTCCATCCCAAAAGCTACCTGCCTCCAACGTGCAGCCATCCCTCACTGAGCTTGCACACTAAATTTTTCTAGTTTCTACCTTTAAAAGCAAAGTGAGAAAATTTTACACCACCCATAACAAAAGTATGTATGACTAGAGTCACTCAAGCTCCACCTTGAAAATTGAAAATAATATAAAAATGGCTTAAAAGAGGGGGGACATCAGGGAAGATACCATCACAAACCACCTGTGACTTCTGGGATCAGTCAACAGGCTGAACCTCTCTTCCCCTCCACAGGGACACCTTTGGGTAAGATTCAAATACTTGGTTATACCAAGTGATTCCACAGGAAAACTTAGAAATCTCTATAGAGTTGCTTTCTATTTCACGTGTTTCTGGTTGGCTGTATTATTTATATTCTTGACATTTGCACATGCTTTGCAGTCAGTGTATTTATCACCGGCAATCCATAAGAACCTGTATTACTACTGTTGCTGCTTCAATAACCTGTACTATTCATTCGGCTAGACATGAAACTTTCTTGTTGAATGCGAACAAATCCTTGTGGCTGTGTAAGTTCATGGAGCATGACTAAGCTGAAGGTGCAGGGCAAAATATGAGTTCGACTGATAGACACCTAGGTGGATAAAGAACTGGCTTGATGGCTGCACCCAAAGAGTGGCTGTCAATGGGTCGATGTCCAAGGGGAGGGCAGTGACAAGGGGAACATCTNGAGAAGAGAAGGCTCCGAGGGGACCTTATTGTGGCCCTCCAGTATCTTAAGGGGATCTACAAGAAAGCTGGTGAGGGACTTTTTAGGATGTTGGGTAGTGGTAGGACTAGGGGGAATGGGTCAAAACTAGAGGTGGGTAGATTCAGATTAGATGTTAGGAAGAAGTTCTTCACCACGAGGGTGGTGAGACACTGGAACAGGTTGTCCAGAGAGGTAGTGGAAGCCCCACCTCTGGAAATTTTTAAGGCCAGGCTGGATTTTTTAAGGCTGGGCTCTGAGTAACCTGATCTAGTGGGAGGCATTCCTGCCCATGGCAGGAGGGTTAGAACTAGATGATCTTTAAGGTCCCTTCCAACCCTGACAATTCTATGATTCTATGTTTCTATTTGTGTATCTGTAATTGTGAGAATTTGATATGCTGAACACAACCGGAGTTATAGCACTGAATTGGGCACCACTGAGAATCTAATCCCAGCTGCCCATAGCCCCTTTGATATCTAAGGACAAGCTGGAACACAAGTGGGTTTATTTTCTGCCAAATTACCTTGCCTCTTAGTGCAACACCCTTTCAGGCTATCCTTTCTAGACCTTTTTTGAGTTTATGAAGTAGTCTGAGAACTAAGGCTAATGAACACAAGTGTTGGCTGTAATTTTTGTTTTTATCTGCGTAAGGAATTCTTCTCCACACAACATACACAGACTCAAATACATTCATCTTCTCTGACTGCAACGTAGCATTTGATACTGGCTTGTGCACTGCTCTGCTTGTACTTAGCATGGAAAAAGTAAGTGAGAAATACTCTACCATGGTGACCAACAGTGGAGCTCTCATGTGGGATAGACCCCTCCTGATGGATGAAGCCAGAACTGCCTGATACAGAATGCCTGGCAAAAAAAAAAAAAAAAAATTAAAAAGGAAAGAAAATAAGCTCTCTATAGTGTGATAGGTATTACTAAAGAACTGCAGCTGAGAAAAGTGTAGAGAGACATAGGTGTCATGCTTTCAGCTGATCCTGTGCTTGTGGTGAGTGTAATTTACAGGTAAAGAAAGATAGACACGAGAGACTATGCTGTCTATATTCAAGGCAGAATTAGGCCTTACTCCTGTAGAAACACTGCAGGTGTCAAGCTGCTTTTGTTTTCTAACTGAATGAATGGAAAAGGAGTAATTTACACAGTGAGAAATACTCAAGCTTACAATACCAGCCAGTTTATTTCTGTGCTTTTCTATTCTAAGAAACATTAATGGCACATCTTCTCCATGTTTTTTTGACAATTACATGGATGTAATGAAATCCTGCGGGTTTTGTTGCTTTAGCATTGCTAGAACAACCTTGAGATCAAGGAGGACCAGCTACCAAAGCACAAGCATATCTTAAGTGAAATGTAGGTCCTTGCTTTCACTTCTTAAGGGCATCAGAAGGGTGATTTCAAATAGGGAGCTTCCAGTCAGGTGTCTACATTAACACCTCAGTATCTAAATGCTGATTGCCTTTATTTTGAGTGATCTTCAGAAACTTTGCTTTCCACAGATCTCAACCAATGGTTCAAGTCCTTGGATCTCCAAAAAATGTGCTAGATCTAATTTACATTTTTGTGAAGAAACACTCATCCTGCATTTGCAACAACTTATGAACTCCATGTAAGCTCACATTAGCAAAATTAACTTGGAGCATTCTGTGAGTCACTGTGAAGCCTAAGTGAAAAGACATGCAATATGCAAGCAGTAGACTGAAATCTTGCTGTACTTGCTATGGAGACTGGATAAGAGAGCTCTTGGACATTGAATCTGCTAAGACAATGAGTTCAAATGACTACTAGATGCAGAAAGCTTTGTATAATAGCAGAGTAATACAAAAGCATCTTCCACTCTCCATTTTGCTTTTCTGCTATTTCAGAGCCATAGTAAGAGATATTCTAAATATTCAGAGACTTCTCTTAAAAAAACCAAAACACCACATAAATTTGAGGTCCATTCAGATTTTCATTATAGTGTAGTAAAAATTTCTAACATGAGGATTTAATGAAAATTATTAACTCTGTGATAAAGGGCAGCTGGGAATAATCAAATCTAACAATTATTATTTACAGTTCAAAACCAGAATTTACAGACTTCTCTCCAGAGTATGATACCTATATCAGCTGTCACCCAGTGCAAAATAAGCTATTTGAATGCCATACTTTTAGTGGTTCTTGCAGATTGGTGAATCTACCCACCTCCTACACAATCACAGCAGCTAGCAGTTTGCAGGACCCTCCTTTCCATCACACAGGGAGAATGGCTGATGGAATAGCAAGCTATCCACCAGGTTCACTCTGCTGCTGAATGTCTGCTCAGTACTTGTGGGCAGAATCTATGCCCGCAGCAGGTACTTGTTTCTCATGCAGTTGTCGAAAGCTATATTGCTGTAGGGAGGAACAATCTCTGCTGAGAGAAATTGATCTGTCATGGACAGCAAGCCAAAAAAGAACTCCACATAAACTAGATCTCTTATGCTGTGTCAGCCAATTAAACAGTAGTTCATAGAATCACACAAGTTTATTTCAGTAGTGGATCTGGCCACTCTGACCAAAGAGTCATCTTAAAAAGATTCTCTAAATAAAAGTTAAAGCTGAAGGAGGTTTCCTGAAGGTGTTCTAAAATCAATGCTTTTCATTATGTTCTAAGCAGAAAACACTGAACTGTTAGTATTACATTCTTTTAAATGTATTAGAAAACAGAAACAAATCAAACGACTTCAAAATTACAGTAAAGCAAATAATAGTAATCCTACAGGCCACGGGCAAGTGTTCATAATAAAAACATGGTATGAGAGTGACTGTATCTGACTTGCTTGTGTATTGACTGCACAATATTGACTGCAGTGCCTGCCTGGGAAAAGCAAGTAGTATTTCTAAGTGGGTTTTTAAGTCTTAAGTGATTAGAAAAATCATCTCTATTGCTCAAATAAATTTTCATAATGAGGTACAATAGAAACAATATACAACATTTGTTTCACTAGGGAAAATATTCTTTTCTGGTGAACAGTTTTTATTACACGTTCCCTTAGCCCTTATTTTAATTTATTTTCTAAAAGCAAATTTTAACAATTACATCACTTAAAATGCATAAATCTCACAAATGTCTATATGTTAATCCAAAAGCCAGAACTATGCTGGTGAAATGTTTTGCCTGCTTCAATTTACACTGATGTATTGAAGAGATCTGGTGTTTTCCATCATCCAGTCTCACTGAATTTGGTGGGAATTGTTCCACTGGCTTGCATGAATCCAGCACTGAGACTTTTACTATTGTACCATAAAATACCCAGTGATTGCTCTGGCCACAGAAGCAATCCCAGAGAGTAGTCTCTTCCCATACAGTTTGTAGACCCACCAAGCAGTAGCTTCTGGAAAACGGAAGAAATGGAAAGAACTCAGCTAGCGAAGAGATTGAATTTAAGTTAATCACATTTTTCATTCAATTCCCTTTTCTAAGAACCGTTTTCTCAGATGCAAGAGACTTTCCTGATTAAGGAACTGAGGAAATTCCAAAAGTAGGTGCTTAACAAATGGAATTAACTGTGTACTGAAATTATCTCCTCATGTTTTTCTAAGTTGCTGAATACATACTCCTCACTGTGCTTGCAAGAGCAGCAGGTCAGCAGGAGCCATCCACCTGTTCTGACTATTCCATCTAGCTGGATATGCTGTTTACAGCACTGGCCAGCACAAAATACTTTGAAAGAGGCCATCAACAGTATAATTTGTCCCAGTAGTATGCTTTTAAGCATCATTCTTAACAGCGATTACTGCTTAATGGTCTTACTTCTTGAAGCATTTGAATTGTTACTCCTAAATGTTTATGCTGTGTAACAATTGTTTATACTTAGCAAAAGAACACTTACCCTAAAAAAAAAATAAATTTTATTAATCTTATATGTTTTATATTCACTAGTCAAAACATCTTTATGAAGTTGTTTAAAAGCACAAATGAGAATTTGTTGCTCAATGATGCTTTATGCAACAACTTCCACAGGTTAAATATAAATAATGATCAGTTTTTTCCCTTTTTAACATTCAAAGTACAGAACATTTTCATAAGTATTAGAAGGTTGGGCTTTTTATGTTACATATATAATTACTCTTTCATTAGGTAAGGCTGGCACCACCATGAGTACACTTTTTTTAGAAGTGAGTTTACTAAGGAGTGAACCGATTTTCACTTTTTTTAATGAAAAAGTTTTCAATACAGATTCTTTACTGCAGCACTTAGAAGGATAGAAATGACATTCATATAAGGAAGTTTGGATAAGATGGTGTTAGCAAGCACTTGAACAATTTTTTCATCGCTTTATTGGGGTCCTTGTGCTGTTGTTCATGGCTGCAAGTCAAGGATTATTATAATTGAAGTATTTATCTCTTTATACTGGATAGAGGGAGGAAAATAGAAAATAGGAATCCTTCAGAGCACTTTTCACCAGAAGCCTCATCTCGTCTTTTCTTCTTTTTTCTTCTTTTTCTCTTTTCATATTTCCAAGGAATATTTGCGACTATGTTCTTAATTACATGGCTCACTCCAAAACCTAGTTCTGCTATTCTGTACCAACTTCATACTTACTTTCAGCTATTTACTAAAGAATAGCTACACAGGAAATATGTATTTCCTAAATTTAATTCCAAAGAATTAATATACAGTATATTTTTTAAATCTGCACAGCATGTCTTCCATTGAATTGTAGACTATAATTTTAATTCAAAATAGATGCTTAAAATTAAAGTGTTTATTAATACTTTATGCTGATCATTCTGAAAAAAATTTTCACCATTTCCTACATAAAGAAGCTTATTCTTCTATGTTTCTAATTTTGCCATTAAACTCCTCACATATATTCCTGAATGAGACTTTAAACACAAGGAAATGAGTTAAAATTTTAATGCTTTTACTTAATTATCTCAGAACTAGATGCTATTAAATCCTTTTTTCAAGGCCAAAGGAACAAAGTTTACTAAATATTGTGTTCTTTATCTTCCCTATTTTCTAAGTGTAGTGATCTCATTTATTTTGCTACTACTTCAGTTTATTGCTGTAGAAGTCTAGTATTAATAAATATTATCACAGAATGTTTGGATTAGAAGGAACCTTTAAAGGTCACCAAGTCCAATTCCTTTGCAGTAAGCAAGGACATCTTTAACTACTTCAGGTCTGTATTACACTACAGACACGAACTGAAGCTTTTTTCTTGAACAGAGGTCTATGCAAGTAAATTGATTTATTAAAAAGCTGCTTCTGAAAGTTGAAGTTGATATTTTNAATGCAAGATGTGGCTTGTGATAACATTTATACAAATCATATACAAAATAAAAAGAACAAAACAACTTTCTAAATCCTGACTGCTGACCTAAAAGCCTGACCAGAATCAGCTCATATATCTTGATAACTTAGCTGAATTATTCTAAAATATGGGTAGGGAAGTTCAGGGCACCTGCCCAAGCATTGGGAAACAGATCTGAAACTGCTCCATCCCAGATATGCTGGATAATTTTAGCAACTCAGATATGATTTTCAGCAGCCACACCACATAATGGAGTTCCCTCATCAGCCGTCTCTCATNTCAAGGATTATTATAATTGAAGTATTTATCTCTTTATACTGGATAGAGGGAGGAAAATAGAAAATAGGAATCCTTCAGAGCACTTTTCACCAGAAGCCTCATCTCGTCTTTTCTTCTTTTTTCTTCTTTTTCTCTTTTCATATTTCCAAGGAATATTTGCGACTATGTTCTTAATTACATGGCTCACTCCAAAACCTAGTTCTGCTATTCTGTACCAACTTCATACTTACTTTCAGCTATTTACTAAAGAATAGCTACACAGGAAATATGTATTTCCTAAATTTAATTCCAAAGAATTAATATACAGTATATTTTTTAAATCTGCACAGCATGTCTTCCATTGAATTGTAGACTATAATTTTAATTCAAAATAGATGCTTAAAATTAAAGTGTTTATTAATACTTTATGCTGATCATTCTGAAAAAAATTTTCACCATTTCCTACATAAAGAAGCTTATTCTTCTATGTTTCTAATTTTGCCATTAAACTCCTCACATATATTCCTGAATGAGACTTTAAACACAAGGAAATGAGTTAAAATTTTAATGCTTTTACTTAATTATCTCAGAACTAGATGCTATTAAATCCTTTTTTCAAGGCCAAAGGAACAAAGTTTACTAAATATTGTGTTCTTTATCTTCCCTATTTTCTAAGTGTAGTGATCTCATTTATTTTGCTACTACTTCAGTTTATTGCTGTAGAAGTCTAGTATTAATAAATATTATCACAGAATGTTTGGATTAGAAGGAACCTTTAAAGGTCACCAAGTCCAATTCCTTTGCAGTAAGCAAGGACATCTTTAACTACTTCAGGTCTGTATTACACTACAGACACGAACTGAAGCTTTTTTCTTGAACAGAGGTCTATGCAAGTAAATTGATTTATTAAAAAGCTGCTTCTGAAAGTTGAAGTTGATATTTTCACAAAGGGATTGACAAGTCTTTTGTTGCTTATTTGATTTATAATAGAAGTTTAAAGAATTAGAAATCTTGTACAAACTGTAGATAAATGGTAAAAGTATGATTTACAGATCAGGTTATTCAGCATGATACAGGGAGTATTAACATACATGTATTTCTAAACACATGGGTTGTCATTACTGAAGACACAATCACTCAGAGTACACGGTCAAAATCAGTTTCTATGTACTTGGCTGTCTACAATCAATCTGAAGAACTTCCACATTAAATAGAACAGGTGTAGGAAGAGGGTGTATCTCTTATCCAGGGGATTTGTGGCACAATCAGGAATTGTAAAAAGTCACTGCAATTTTACCCCAAAACCTTAAGCATAAATTAGTTTCTATTGAAAGTCTCAAGCTTCCTTATTCTGAGTGTTTCTAAGCATATCATATTATTTTGCTTCAGCTGCTATAAATATCCTGCTTAAGCAGATTTTAGAGGATTACTGGAGTCCCTCTAGGAAAAATGAATAAGATTTAACAAACATAACATTGTGAACTTGGATTTGGACAGCTTCTTAGTATTTCTCAAATTGTTCCTTTGTGAAATCAGAAAGTATAAATCTACTAACCCATGAAAACTGATTAATTTATGCAAAGCCATGGATAACATATATGTTAATATATAGCATACAGTATATAAATAGTAAGTGGTTCATTAAAACATGAATTCATAGAAAAATGGGTTGAAGAGAACATCCAAGAATAACGTGTCACATACCCATGCAAGAGAGNACTACTTCCCTGGGGAGCCTGTTCTAATGCTTAATTTGCTTTATCCTCCTGTAAAACAGGTTTCTGTCCTATCTGTTGTGACAGAAGAACTGAATGTGTTACAACTACAGCTTGTCATATCAAATAAAAACCAGCCCATACTACTTCATGAGGCAGTAACCTGTAGTGGATCAGCAGCTGTCACACTAGCACTTGGCTCACTCCTGTAGCAGGCACTCCTCTTAGCAGGCATTGTCATGGGATAGGTAGACAGCTGGTGGCAGGAAGCAGTACAGCTTCTTCAAAACAAACTATTGCCTTCATGATCCTCAAGTCTTGTTCTTGTGTTCTAGGCAGGTATTTCACACAGAGTAAATCAACCATGTACAGTGACTGCAGCTCCACTCTAGGTAGATGCAGCTCATCTCAGCCACCTGCTGAATGTGGAGTTATATAACACGTCATCCTTTTGTGGAGCTCTGATGCTTTAAGGATATCATCTTCCTCTGAAGTTGGCCAAGGCAAAGAATGGATGCATCAAATTAATGCATTGGTAGTAGGATTCAGGGCATCCCTGAACATTGCAGGAATATGTAATCTTCATAGTTGTGCTAAATCAGGATCTCTAAGGATTGAAAAGAATGTGTAATACACAATAACCTCTTCTGTATCTATACAGTCTGAAGATCTGTTAACTTTTTTCCTGATTTTCACATCAAGTTCACTCTGATCTGAAATATTAGTCTCTGTAAAACCATCAGTGAAGCATCATACCTGCTGCACACTCTTTAAGTTTTATTGAACAGGTAATTGCAAAATGCAGCCTGAAATGGAGAGGTTTGTGTCCCTTTGCAGCCCAGCTGTCATTCTGGAATAGTCTGCCTGGACTATGAAGGCCACTCTGTCACACATAACAACTGTTCTGCTGACAGCACACAGGTACTATAGAAGATTTGGAAATCCCAGGATCTGTTTCAAGTTTTAACACTAAAAATTAAATCCCACAGCACAAATGAGCCAAATGAGCCATCTACTGTCAGTGAAAATGAAAGAGCATATTTATTCCTCTCCTACCCTCTCATATGAAGAAAGAATTAAGTAAAACAATCAGGTCACTTTAGCTATTTGTAGACAATACTTTATAAAGTAAAGCTCAAAGAACCTACAAACAAGATTCATCATAAAAGATTCCTGAATAATGCCAAGCTTGAGTCAAGAGTGCCTCCTTGCAACTCTGCCTACTGATTAGAAAGCTTTGCATGTGGGAATGGAGAGACGGCACCAATATAATTCACCATAGAAAATGACAGTTTTCTCCATAAATATCTATAAAGACTTGAATTGAATTTTAGCACATTGCTTAGATGCATGGAGTGAGCTTGATCCGAGTTGGAGATTATTGTTTCTGTATTTCATGTAAAACAAGCCCCAAAATACACAACCATTCACATTAATGAAGTACAAATATAATACTTGAGATTGAATTAATTCTTCTACTCAGATTTTCAGTCAACTGAAAAATTTTCATCCTTTCTTTGAAATGTATTTACCTGATTCTGTATATTTGCTGTCATCTTTCAATATGTCAGCAAAAAAATCTCTTCAAGACTATATGAAGACATCTCTGATCCTAGCTAATGGTATCTTGCCCTCTCAAGGTAATTTCTGCTATAGTATTGAAA
Source organism: Brachypteracias leptosomus (assembly GCA_013401335.1). Lineage (NCBI taxonomy): Eukaryota > Metazoa > Chordata > Aves > Coraciiformes > Brachypteraciidae > Brachypteracias > Brachypteracias leptosomus. Next base: position 146,250 of record VYZX01007907.1, on the reverse strand, counting down.
GATTTCTACTGAACAATAGAATTCACAAAGAAATAATATTTTATATTTTAAAATCTCCAGTTCTCTAGAATCTTAGAGAGATTGATTTTTTTTTTGGTCATGTACATATAAGTGGAAGTGCTTTCATACCACAATCAGTTTCTTTCAGTTGTTAAACCAGAACTAGTAGTACTAGTAACTACCTATGTCAAGCAGTAAAAATCTTGTAAATATTGAATTTTCAATACCATACATAAGTAATTGCATAACTGATTTGACTGTGGTCTTTGCTGCAGCCGCATATATATAATGTATATCCTTTCTTTGCCTCATTAACGATGTGGACAAACAACTAATTTTGCCCACCTACTTCTACAAGTGCCTGTTTTCCTTTGTAAAAAGAATCAATGCACGTGCAAAACCAACACTTGTTCTCACTTTTTTTCTTGCAACTTCAAACTCTGGTCCTTAATGTGATCAACAATATTCCTTAACTGTTTTTGTGTTCCTTTCGGATAATGACTGTATAAAAAAAGACTTTTGAGATCTAAATAGAAATATTAGTTTCTTAGTAAGAGATAAATAAAACTTAGTAGACATTCTAAAACTAATGTTTGATCATCAGTATTTAATTACTTATATGTATAAGAACAGACTTTTTCATAAACATCAAGAAGCATTTTTATTTAGCTTACCAAATTAAAACCAGAAACATTTTCAAGTGAATAAGAAAAATGAAAAAAAAGATATTATGTGCTCTGACTTTTATGTCCAAGAGAAAATATCTGTGACGTTGTAAACGAGAAGTACACTTACTAAAGTGAATATGAGAAGGCTAGAAGAATGATGTATCTCATAAATTTGGTAGAATTAATCTGTTTTCAAGACTAGTGCTAGAGGTAGAATGAAAACCAAGTCAAGAAATCTGCTCTGCAAAGACATGAAGATTCCACTTCATAGTGACACTTTCAGTGAAAGCAAGAGGGAGATAATTAGCCAGGTGATGGCTAACACAGCCAAAGTAATAGTAGAGTTTAAAGAGGACAGCAATATGAACTATAAATGAAAACTGTGAGCTGTGAAAGCTCCTTATTGTAAGAAGGAAAAGACATAGCATTTTTTGTTAGAAGAGAAAAATTGACAATTTGATTTTTAATATTGGAAAAGGGATGGACAGTGTATAATCTGAAGAAATGCTTTCTGTTAATGTGAGAAATTTAACTTTTAAAATATATTTATTTTTGGATAGGAGACTTCAAAAAGAGTACCTGTGATTTGATAGGTAGCATGTAAGAGTACTGAACTGCTCTGAGGAGTATATGTCTACATTGACTAGAGTCTTTAGGTTAGAAAGCTCTTCATCTCCCTGAGGACAAAGAACTTTAAAAAAAACACCAACTTTGAGTGATATTAAGAATATTTCAAAGCCACCAAATTTTGCTCATTAATCTATCCTACCTGTCAGGAACTAACACTCACATACCCCTAGTGTGCCATGACAAGCCATGCTTAAAAGACAAAAAAGTCTTCAGCTTCTGCAAGTGCTTTACAGCTTCAGCTGGCACAGCCAGTTGACCATGTAGATTCTAGGTCATGTTGTGTAACACATAGCCTGCAGAACACTTCTTTTCCAAGAAATTCCAGAAGCAAAGAGCCATGGACACCACAATGCAAGTGCTGTGCCTGTCATGTAAGTGAGGGCATCCCATGGCATCTCCCCACCTCGACAATAAAGGTTTCAGTAAAGTATCACCATCTTCAAAATCACACTGGCTGCTATAAACAAAAGATGCAAACTTCTTCTTCTCCTTCTATATTTAATGTTTATATTTGGTTAAAACCAGAAACCAAGGACAGAAATAAACAGTGTTCATATTGATGCAAGTAATTGGTCAAATCCCAAGAATCTC
>VYZX01007907.1:127801-139906 GCA_013401335.1 Brachypteracias leptosomus | reverse complement strand
TTTCAACTTGAAGGAGGGATGAAAAGATAATCTGTGCTCCAGATTCTTTAACCAACCTTTCCAAGGCTCTAAAGTCTCCTAGTTGTTCTTGGACTGTGTTCTACTGCTTCATCTTTGTCCACATGAAAAATTAGTAGTGGATAATAGTCCAAGCACCTCACTAAGCTAGGAAGCTTCCTAGTGATGTCCTTAACTCGTGCTCCAGGGAGACAGCAGATCTCCCTGTGATGAGGATCTGCACAGTCATCACAATCTGCACGGCCATAACAACCCACTGTACTTTACCAGCTTTTTATCTTACTTGTGGAGTAATTGCAGCTTCAACTTTGCTGAGGAGAGAAAAGACCAGCCACAAGACCATCCTGGCGTTTGAAGAGAGGGCTCTGCTCTTTCAGTACCTAGCTCTTTTTCCTCAGTTGAAGAGCATTGTAATTTCCCTTCAAACATTGTTGCAGATGGTATAAAGGAGCACAGAAAAAAAAAAAGTAACAAAATGCTTAGATTTCTTAATTTCTATTTATTTACCTGCCTTCTGTCACTCTCGCACTTTTTCCCTCTAATCTGTTTTAGAAGTATAATTTTGATAGCAAAATTACAAGTAGTTAAAAACAGAAAAAACACCCTCTTTCCAAAGTTTCAAAGCAGGAAGAAATAAATAAATCTGAATCACTGAGCAAGGTCTGTGCATTACTGTGTTCTTTTTTTACTGTACCTTTAAAGTAACAAAACCATGCAAGGTCTTTAAGGAGTGTCTTAAGGTTAAAGTGTGGTAATCCGCACACCTTATGCATCTCTTCTCACATTGTTATAATTGTCACTTTGGGGGGATGTGTACATTTTTAGACCCCATGTGAAGAACAAGGTGTTTGTTTTCTTCTTTCAGTAATTATATTTTCAACATCCTAATTTGAAAAGGTTTAAAAGCAAACCAGCACTGGATCATCAACTTGCTAAAGTGTATTTGCAGTTCACAGAAAAGCTATGTCAGATAAGGCCACATTACTGTGTATGAAAGCACATTGAGTCATGACTCCTCCAATGGTTTGCAAGAAAACACAGTTGCTATCCAAATATCATATCAGAAAATAAGTCTTTGATGCTTTAAAAGAGACCAGCAGCAGAAAGGAAAAGCTGTGAAATTGCAGGAGGTAGTGGTTGAAGGTCAACAAAGTTCAAAATAAATGGTGTCTGATGCCTTGTCCATTTCATCAGCAAGTAGAAATAAAGTGCAGTTGCTGACTATCTCAGGAAACAGGAATTTATGAGCAAGTCCTTTTCCCAAGAAGGATATTTGTCTGCCTTTTTTTCTTACCTACATCCGTAAATGTGAAGTTTTATAATAATTAAAAAGCACATATGTCATAACACAGTCGTCCATTAGCCAAGCTTAGTCAAGCAACAAATATTCACAAAAATTCACAACATACTGCTGAACATCATTGATGATTATAACCTATATTCTCCAACATTACAATTGAATCCACGGGGTGTGTGGAATATCAAACCAGTACATTTTGAAGTGGGTAAATTCTTAATTTCTGCCAATAACTTCACAAATATCAGCCTCTCAACAGAGAAAACTTGACCACAAAACAGATCTATTCACAGAGAACACTGGAGAGATAATTTATGACAATTAAAGTGAGGAGGAAGGAACAGCAAAGTGCACAAGCTAATAAGTACAAATGAAAGAGAATGGAAAAGGGAGACCAGGATATTCAGACATAACAAAGAACACTTTGTTACAGCACTTAGAAGACATAGAGGCACCTAGCTCAGGAGAAAATGGGAAATTTCCACCCCTGCACTGAAGAAATCACTTCACAGTGATTTCTGAATCAAGTCTGCTACTCATCACAAGCCTGACTGAATTACAATTGCAAGGCAACAAAAGCTATCTCTGCTATTTAGGAGGGACATAAAGAGGGACAGTGAAGTCTTTGAGGCACATGATGGGAATGCTTGCTTTCCTCTGTGGCCCAGAGAAGGGCGGTATCTCAGCAGATCTTTGCTATCAGGATGGATCCTTGGGGTCTTCTAATTCTGTCAGAATTTTGTTGTTCTGGAACTAGGGAGAAACAACTGGACCCAGGCCTAGCCCTGTCCAGTGGTCACTGTAAACAGCTGAGTAGCATGTGCAGCTACAGTAAGGATCTGCTCCCTATATCAGTCACAGTTTCAAGACTTTGGTGTCCCATAGCCCATCAGCAACAACTGGTCTGGAAGAAAAAGTGAGGGGTAGGAACCACTAGTCAATTCACAAGTATGAAGGCATGAGACTCTCAAAAATACCTTGAAATAATTTGATTACTTTGCACAAAGACTCCCAGGATACAACCTCTGCAGTCACACAATCCATCACAGTTTAAAGACATTTCTATTTCCCTAACACAGTCAGGCACTTTGAAATGGCTACAAAATGACTTACACCACCAGAACTGAATTATCTGCAGTGCTACTTCAGGTGTCTGTAATTCCTGGGTGTTTTATAATTACTCATCCCTCATGCCAGCTTAAGAAAAACTTTGGGTGCTGTTTCACTTCACTCAGCTCCCCTTACAGAGGTGAAGCTCAGGAGCAACCATAGAGGAGGGGAGAAAAGGAAAAGTCAACCTGGAGCTATTTCATATAGTAGCCTTTGTCTTGTAATGGAGAAAGAAAATGGAAGCTCTGCCTCATCCCCTTCTCCCAATGCTTCCAGAGCCCTTTGGACCACTGCCACATCTCATCATGCATTTCTGACGAACCGAAGACAGGTGAAGGAGAAGCAATGCCAATGCAAAGGCTAACAAGTGGCAGAACATGATCTGACATAATGTTTTTGGTGACTCCCTCAGTTGTGCTGGTAAATACCCAAGTATGTGCTCATTTTGTCAGGCCTGAAGTGCATCTTTATAACTAAGATATCCCCAGCTGATTTGTTCCCCCCAGGTAACATTCAGGGCAAGGAAAACTGCTCTAGACCTACCAGTTTTCTTGACAGTTTACACCAGTGAAAGATCAACCAGAGAGAGAGAGAGGGGAGAGCACATCACCAGCCTGGCTGCTATGTAAAGCCAAGTAAGCCAGAATGCATTTGGAACCCTGAAGTCTTGTAGTATTCCCTATAATAAGGAATATATAGTGAGATTGTGCCATCTTCTGCCCCAGCCCAGATATATTTCATTCTTCACAGAGCTGCTGCAAGCTGCAACATTTAGCCTCTCCTTTCTGTTTTCCTCAGCAAACTGAGGCTTTATTCGGGCTCAGTCCATCTGAAGGGAGAATGAAGTTTGAGATTAAGAGATGAAAAGCCTGTTAGGAAAGCTGGAACTCTGCTCCTCCTCCTCCAATGTGCAGTAGGAGGATGAGAAAAAGAGGTACTTTTTATACGTAATGAAAAAAAAGTAGCGAAGCACATATATATGCATAGGAAGGGAAACCTGAGGGTTTGTCATCTCTCTCAGGCAAGTGACTGTTGTGTTTCCAAGGTATCGGGCTTGGCATGCTGGCTCCAAGCCCTTTCATGAATAAATTTTATGAGACCTCCCCAGGCAATGAAACCCTCCTAAGAGGAGACAGGGATATGTTGCTCACAAAATAAGTCAGTGTGATCATAAGAGGATGTCCTGTGCAAACACAGACAATCTTTCATCACCACTTCCAAGCTTCCTACATCCAACAGTCAACAGCATGTCCATTTTAAGTAGACAGCAAAAGACCTAAAACAATTTACAAAGTCTGACAATTTTCACTGAAATCAGTAGAAAACTTGCAAGGATTTCCTATAACAAAGTCTAACTGCAGAAACGGAAAAGAAAGCCCTTTCACCTCAAAAGTGAATCCCACTATAAAATAAAAATATATATGTAATTCAGAAAGAGAGAGAAAATCTGCATCTGGGCTTCTCAAATTACCTCTTGAAAAGTTCTTAATTTTGAAGCATCCAACAGTAAGACTGTGAAGGTCTCCAGGCATTTTTTGTTTTACTTAAATGTACATTAATTTATGCTTATGACTTGTCTGGCCATTGGAGGTTGAAGCGTACCCATCTTACAACAGCACCAAACAGAGGGCAGAAACATTCTGTTCACAAGTCTTTATTGCTTTATTCTATTGTAGAAGGTGTTGCCATGAACCTTTTTATGTAATCTGGGGCCCTAACAAACAAGAGCATTAAAAGCACTACCAGTAGAGACATAAAATACCAACCCCAACTGTGCTCGTATGACCAAAATATTCTGTTCCAATAAACAAGTAAGTGGTGTGTAAATCTTATACAAGGCACTGAAGGTGAAAAAACCCAACATTATTTAGTTGAGTTCATACAGCTAAACAACAGCTATGTTATAGCAACATTATAATCTCCCCAAAGCATTACGGGATAACATGAAAATATTCTTCTGCAAGAGAAGGAAAAATTACACTTTCGTTACAATATCTTCTCCTGTATAGGGCAGGTCAAATCAGTTAACAGTGTTAATGGTCCAGATTCAGGAAAAGGAGGGAGTTTAAAAACAACCCAGAGAACAGGTGTCCCACTCAGTCTTCCTTTTCTTATTTTTTTTCCAAATAAGTTCTTTTTTAGCTTTTTAAGGTCAAAATCCTTGGCTCACCCTGTGTTTCAATGCAGTCTTATCAAATGCAAAGTCAAAGTCAGCAGCAGGATGAAGAAAGAATGGGAAAGCTGATGAGTCCTGCTGGTGTCTGCTCGAGTGTGACTAGACCACCCGTGGCCCCAGGGCTGGGGTTCGACTGTGATGTAGCCATTAATGATGCGGATCCGGGGAGGAGGACCAGTAGCACTGCAAGGCAAGAGAAGAATGTCAGTCTAGATGCAGCCCAGAACCGCCTGATATCCAAAGAGCAGGAGAAGGTCAGCCTTTTGCCCCACTGTCAGTCTTCTGGGCTCCTGGGAATGGTCTCTTGCACTGATTCCATGCTCACCAAAGGCCTGTGTCAGCTCATGGCAGAGTGCTTCTTTGTCCTTTCCTCACAGGTGCGGTCAAATCCCATGACAGCTCACATGGAAAAGGGCATTGCCCAGCTGAACAGTCTTGAGGGGGAAGAGGGAAGAGACTGAGGAGGGTGGAGATGGCACCAAAACACCTGCCTTGTATTCAGGTCTACCCAGCCACCCTACCCATTGCTCCCATACAGTCAGTCAGGTGGGTAAGATGACCATACTCCTAGCATCTTTCAGCTAAGCAGAAAATACTTAATACCAACAAAATGAGCTTTGTTGCAGATGACACTCACTACAGCGACACTTGATGAGCACTGAAGGAGTGAGGCATCTGCTGAACCTATCAGCTGGATGAATCCGCCTGCTGAATTCATTCAGCTGAAATCACCTTCCCTGGACATGCTTCTATACATCCCTCTTAGCATGGACCAAACTTGTTCCTATACCGCATGTTCTCTTCCACAGGTCAGGAATTATGAAGTTTACAAGACATGCTTTAAGGAGAGGAAGAGTCACTCCCAGAAACATATTCTAGAGTCACTGGGAAAAGATCACCACATCCCAGAGTATCTCCCAAGTGTTAACAAGGACAACAAGGTGGTGAACAAGAACTGAGCCAGAATCTACATCATGCTGAATTCCCATTATGGCAACATGGGATGGCAAAGAGAAATTTGTGTGTTCCAGGCTGCTAACACCATACAGGAGCACGAATCAAAACAATTCTGCCAAGTGCATTAAATCACTTTCACATTACCAGGCACACAGGAGAAAGGCTGTGAATGGTCCATGCATAAGAAACCTGAGGACTCTACTTATGCCTAGGCACCCAGGGCAGGCTTATAGCAAGGGCTGACACTCCCAGTGACACTCATCCCACACATACACGAGCTTGTGCCTAGGCCTGGATTTCGTGGGGACATTTCGTGACGGTGCCACCAGGTGGGGCTGTCAGCTCAGCCACAGTGGCACAGACTGCTTGCACAGTCGGGTGTCTGTCGGGGCAGAGAGGGTAGCGATTCCCCTTTTTTACGAAGACTCAACCCAAAGTGCGGATGGAGGCTGTGCGTGAATGACAGCTGCCTCGCTGATGCTTGCGGCTTTCCCTCTGCAGTAATGGCGCAGTGACCTCCCAAGCAGCAGCAAGCATCATTTGCACTTAGCACCTCAATAAGTTTCTAGCACAAAGGATGACTTAACTAGCAAGGGAAGAAAGGAAACATTACAAAATAAGAAAAGGAAAGGAGGCATTCGCTGCTCCCATATTATGTAGTAGTGTCCTAAACCGTCATCAGTAGCTTTGTTTCTACCTCACTATTGCCTAGCAGTACTTGCAATCCAGTACGTAGCCCTAATGTACGTGCAATTTAGTCACAGTAGCATATCCTCCCATTTTCCCTCTTCTTCTGATCTCACATTAGGGCGCCGCTGACTTCCCTGAGCTTCATGGGAACAACTGCATGTGAAAAAATGAACATGTCAGTGTGCAGGCAGGGTGGGAGCTTGAGATCATAAAACCTCCAAATAATTCCTTAGGTTTTCAACTAAACAGACTGTCAGCAGAAGCTCCAAACACTCATTCACAAACAGGTGATATCAACTACATTAATAGAAAGTAAATGATACACCAGAAAGCAAGAATCAGATATGATCAACATAATGATTTGTTGTACTTGTGAATCTTGAACTACGCATAGGTTTGTCAGTGGGCATGCAAACATCCATGTGCATTTGTCTCCCTTTCTCTCCAAACTTCTCACACATAGGCTGGAAGGAGGAGAAGAGACAGAGCACAAATCTAGTCTAGAAAAGAGGAAAAGGAGTCTGGTCTGAAAAACCTGACAATAGCTGAATGCTTGGAATAGAGCAACAGCTGGTGCACTCACTTGCAGACAGCCTGAGCAATTTATTAATCAAAGCAGTGGTACAGCTGGGACCCAGGGATGTGACAGGAGAGGCATAAGAGAAGCCTGATATACTCAGGACCTTGGGGAGCTGGAAGAAATATTCTTCAAAGAATAAAAATCAACATAGAGGCTTCATTTAAAGAACTGCAGGGTTTTGTCCATCATCCTGACCTGTTATTTGCAGTACCACAGAGATAAAATATTTTCAACCCGAGTATGGCAAAGATAGAAACAGAAAGTACAAAAGAGATCAAACTGAGGTCTGTGTGTTTTCTGACAGGAGGGAAACATTAAGGTACATTCAGTCACAGGCCTAAGTATAGGTTGTGAGGGAGAAGTTGGCTTTTTTTTTTCAGGATACTGTAGTTCTTGTAGGTGAGTAAGCTCTTCTGAATGAAAACTAGGGAACATGTACCCCATAACACACTCCAGCTTTTCTATTAAATACATCATCTGTTAGTTTGTCAACCCCTTTTCCAGATCTCCAGTAATGCCATGGGACTCATGTGCTTTTTAAGACTGGAAGAATACAGAGTCTGGAAATACCACTTAAGTATTGCCCAAATGCAAGGTGTACACATGTCAGATATGACAGTTTTCACATATGTAGCAGCTTTTGGATAGAGGTCCAAGGCTTTGATCTGTGCCATCTACCACTGGACCCTGCCTTCTGGGATAAAGAGGACTACCATATGTTCACAATCCCTCATATACAAATGCAAAATGGTCTATAAAGGCTTCCACTTGTATTATGCCTCATTTTCCACAAACCTAACCATGTATAAGAAGCAAAAGCACAAGCAGCCTTGAGTAAATGTTTCAGCAAGCATCACAATGAGGGAGAATGTCAAATCCTGTCTTCAGCACATATCAAGCCCCTGCAGAATTTGGGGATACTGGAATAATCAGTCCAATTTAAAGTCCAGTTTGCAGTCCAATTTAAAGTCCAGTTTGTCCTCCCTCCCCAGCCGTTAGCTACCTTTCTTCAAGGCGAACCCAGAGGTCATTAAACTGTCGCATTCTTTGCTTCTTCTGCTTTTTCTTCTTTTTATACTTCCTGTCTACCCTCTCCAGCACATCAATGCTGTGAGGGAGCATCAGGTGAGGCAGGATCTCTTCCTCATCCTCCTTCTGGGGGTGCAATGGCAGTGGGAGCTCTTGGAGTGCAACATAGGAGCTGTGTGCTGGTGATGATGATGAAAAGGCTAACAATGTTTTGGGGGGGGTTCTGCTGGAAGAAGGAGGGAACACAGACAATATTTGAAAGGGCTTTGAGGCAGAATCCAGGCACAGAAACAATTAAGGCATATATAAAAGAGGTCTGTCTTTCTGACATATTGGCTGGATACTTATTTCTCTGCCTTGTATTCCTACCTCCTCTTCCTTATGTCAATATTCTAATAAAAATATTTATCTTTAATGGAAAAAGCTTTGGAAAAGAGATAATCTGGAAACGAGGAAAGAATGCAGTCTGGCTTAGGGTGGAAGAACTCTTGAGAATAATCTTGCATATCTAGAAAGAGACAAAAAAGGACTATTCCTCATAGTCAGATGAGATCAAACCACAGTCCTCTAGTTTTGAGTACTGCAAAACACAGATCAGAGTATTACTTCCAGCAATTTCTGCTCAGAGTCAACTAATCTGGGGAGCAGGGGGAAGCGGGCAGGGATAGGACAACTAAGGCACACTACCCGGAGGAGCCAGTCCTAGATCAACAACTCTCACTGGTTGAGAAGGTAAGTAATGAGCTAGTTCACAGCTAGTCCACACAGCTGCAGATATGCATCTTGCAAATTATCATCTTTGAAGAGAATGGCTCAACATACCATTAAGCTACCTTTTGGGACATCTAGTCTGCAAACATATGGAAGCAGACTAGCTGTGGCAGTGCCAAGTTCACTGCCATCTCATTATCTCTTTCATGAAGTCAGATGGTACAGAGCAGTGAACGCTTATAAAACATCAGGTCAGGGGACATGTTTGACATATAAGAGACCAGAGCTCAATTCACTATTGTGGCATTGGCTTCTAGTGTACCCATTACAGTCTCCATGACAATCTGCAAAAGGAGCTAACACTGTCCTCCCACTTAGATAAGCACACCAAGAAGCATGAAATGGTGGTTTAAGAGTTATATCAGACAAGTAAGGAGGTCCATAAGGGAGAGGAGGAAGCTGAGCAATTGCAGCTCTCTCACAATGCAGAAGTGAGCTTTGCACATATTTATATCAAGTAATAAGGAAGTAGGGGTCAGGCCTTCAGCTTTCTGGCTGCACAAATCCTGTATTAGACTGGCAGCATTATCTGGAATTTCAAAGCAGCTCCAGCAAGTGAAACACTGCAGTGAGATACACATGTACACAAACTCTCTCACAAGGCAAATCTTGGAAGCCCAGATGACCTCTCAGAGATTTTTCTGGGGACTATGGCCTATGCTTACCCAGCTTCCTTTGAAGGTGATACATTGAAGAACCAATTACTCAGCTCCACCCTGTTTACTCAAGCTCTGCTTCATTCTACTTAGAGCAAGCAGCATCTCCTCATCTGCACTCCAAGGCTAGCAGTCTGCAGTCTCCTATACACTCATGGCTTTGCTGGCCTATACTTCTTTTGCAACAAAGCAATCCACCCTCTTTACTTGTTCATGAGCATCTTGAACAAACTCACAAAATCAACCCACTCTGTGGATACACAGAGCACAACACAAATATCTGGCTGATCTTTACAGCTACTTCATAATGAGAAGAGATGTAGCAGTCTTCTGTAACAAGACAAAACTGGAGACTGGCCTGGGTTAAAACTCAGAAATGTAGCAGAAGACCATAGACCACTGTGCAGAAATCTGACTTCAATAAGTGAAACCTTCCCAGAACTACAGAGAGTTTCCTTTCTGCTTTGCAGCGACACTGAAAGGAGCAGGTCCAGAAAGAGATGTGTTTCAGCATGGCTTCAGTTTTTAAGCTAGCCCATCGCTGTGGGCATGTCTTTGATGTAGAATAAAGAGGGCCCATCTTGGAGAAGAAGAAATGAAGTTGTGGACTAGAACATGAGGGAGAAAGTAGATGGAAACTGATGAGAGTTTAATCTTCCTGCAAGCGAAATCACAGACTGATCATGTGGTGAACTTTGTGTGACAAGTCGAAGGGTCTTGGGCTTCCAATCCTTCAACACCCCTGTGATTGTCATAATGTCAACTTATGACCTCTGAAGTATTGTGACCCTTAAGCTCTCCTCCACAACATCTTCACATTACTGTCTCCGTAACTTCACCTTATAGAATGACCTGCCCTCCACCCTTCAATTTGTCTCCAGTGACCTGATTTGATCTCTCTTGGAAGTCCTCAGCTTACAGCTCCCTTTTCCCCAATTTCTCTTCAATGTGTCTATTCCTTAATGGTAAAAGTCACAGAGTGGGCACCAGCCTCCTCAGTAAGTTAGAATGCCTTGCTGCCTGCAGCCTCCCCTACCAAACTCATGGTGGAGCTCTGCATTGCTACAGGCACAGCCAGGAATACCTCCATCCTGCATGACCTGCCATTTATTCTGATACCTGAAGCCCCAGGACACTATTAACAACATACACTTATATGCATAATCTCCTTTGCAACATCTCCTGCAGGTAGTTCCTCCAGGCACTGAGGAAAAGGCACACAGATGTAAAGGCATGTCTTACTTCCCCGATGCCAGTTCCCTACTTCAGCAAAGCAGCTAAGGGAGGAGGCAGGAAGCACCTGAATTATGGCTGTGATTATGTGATGAATATTTTACAATATAAATATGCATTCTAAAATGAGGAACAACAGTTAAAGCCCAAAACAAGACAGTAAGAGCTTGATTGAACTTGTGATGATGCATGGTTGGAGCACCTCTTTTGCCTTCCTCACTTTGGTGACACCATGATAAAAGAACCCTCCTGCCTCCACACTGCATTATAGGCGTTCATTCTGTTCCCTCTGCAAATAGTCAGGACACCTCAGGCAGCCCTGTCTGCAGGCAAAATTGTGTGACTGCACCCAGCAGTTTGCCTGTTACAGGAAAATATACATAATGATCCCACGTTTTTCTGCGTTCCTACACACAGATATCTACAAGATATCTCAGAAGAGACTTTTTGTTTAGACACAGTGCTGGAAGCAGCAGACTGTGCTGCTAGTGAACAATGTCATGTTGCAGAGAAGGCAGGAAATTGCAGACTTTCTCTTCCTCTTGTTTTAGGACCACTCAGCTAATATATCTGTACTGTATTCCACAGTAGAACAGCCATCTGTTGTTGGCTTAGTTCAATCACTTGCCAAGTTTTCCTCTCTTGATTTTGTCCTGTGTCGAAGAGTACTGGCTGAACTGTGTGCAGTACTGCTATCTAGGGCATGGTTCCACATTTACATGAGCTGGACTTGGTTTACTTACAAAGATTGCCTTGGTATTTGTTCCTAGAACAAGCCCAGAATAGAATCACAGAATCATTTTGGTTGGAAGAGACCTTCAAGATCATCAAGTCCAACTGTTAACCCAGCATGGTCAGGTCACCAACAAAATATGTCCCTCAACACCATGTCTACACATCTCTTAAATACCTCCAGGGATGGTGACTCTAACAGTTCCCTGGGTAGCCTGTTCCAGTGTTTTACAACCCTTCCAGTGAAGAAACTTTTCCTAATATCCAACCTAAACCTCCCTTGGTGCAACTTGAGGCTGTTTCCTCTTGGCCTGTCACTTGTTACTTGGGAGGACAGACTGACAACCATCACTCTACAACCTCCTTTCAGGTAATTGTAGAGGGAGTAAGATGTCTCCTCAGCCGCCTTCTCTCAAGGTTAATTTCCAGTTCCCCTAAGGTGTTCCTCGTAAGACTTGTGCTCTAAACCCCTCACCAGCTTTACTGCCTTTCTTTGGTGTGCTCCAGCACCTCAACGTCCTTCTTCGAGTGAGGTGCCCAAAACTAAACACAGTATTCAAGGTGCAGCCTCACCAAGTACAATCACTTCCCTAGCCCTGATGGCTACACTATTTCTAATATAAGCCAGGTTGCTGTTGACCTTCTTGTTCTTCTGGGAACACTGCTGGCTCATATTCAGCCCGCTGTTGACCAGAATGCCTAAGTCCTTTCCCGCTGGGCAGTTTTCTAGCCACACTTTCCCAAGCCTGTAGTGCTGCATAGGGCTGTTGTGACACAAGTGCAGGACCGAGCATTTGGTCTTGTTGAACCTCATACCATTGACCTCAGCCCATTGATCCAGACTGTCCAGATCCCT
>VYZX01007907.1:101824-127628 GCA_013401335.1 Brachypteracias leptosomus | reverse complement strand
TTTTCCTAATATCCAACCTAAACCTCCCTTGGTGCAACTTGAGGCTGTTTCCTCTTGGCCTGTCACTTGTTACTTGGGAGGACAGACTGACAACCATCACTCTACAACCTCCTTTCAGGTAATTGTAGAGGGAGTAAGATGTCTCCTCAGCCGCCTTCTCTCAAGGTTAATTTCCAGTTCCCCTAAGGTGTTCCTCGTAAGACTTGTGCTCTAAACCCCTCACCAGCTTTACTGCCTTTCTTTGGTGTGCTCCAGCACCTCAACGTCCTTCTTCGAGTGAGGTGCCCAAAACTAAACACAGTATTCAAGGTGCAGCCTCACCAAGTACAATCACTTCCCTAGCCCTGATGGCTACACTATTTCTAATATAAGCCAGGTTGCTGTTGACCTTCTTGTTCTTCTGGGAACACTGCTGGCTCATATTCAGCCCGCTGTTGACCAGAATGCCTAAGTCCTTTCCCGCTGGGCAGTTTTCTAGCCACACTTTCCCAAGCCTGTAGTGCTGCATAGGGCTGTTGTGACACAAGTGCAGGACCGAGCATTTGGTCNATCCAGACTGTCCAGATCCCTCTTTAGAGCCTGATAACAATCTAGAGAACCCCTACATGCAACCCTGACAAAGCTGACATACCCTCGCTACAGGTCTTTCTCTTACTTCAAACGCTCTTCTACTTCAGAACTCACATTTTTCTTTAAAATTCACATTTTTAAATCTGTTTCCAAGTAATTAGGAAATGTTAACATCTTTTCTCAAAGAAAACACTAAAGTGCATCTCCTTTAGCTTGTTCTCTTACCTTTAAAATCAAGACTCAAGGAAAGATGTCCAGTAGTCCTAATGAAAGTTTTGATATGCAACCAGTGCCAAACTGAGGGCTTGCAAAGGCACAAGAGTCACTGGCTGGACAATGAACTCCCATGATGTGGTCAGAGAACTGAGTGCCCATCTGCCCTGATTATCGTTGACACCACCGTCCTTATGGGTGAAGATCTAGCCCTTCTTTCCACAGTTGTCTGCCCTTGATTTCCTTGCAGCTACACCTTTACAGAGCAGTATTGGATTTTGTTTATTCTCAAGTATATATTAAACTGTCTTTCTTTAAGCTTCAAGAAGCTCCTATGGCTGTTTTTAGGAATACCTAAGCTAAGAATGTTCAGGAAAAAAACAAACAAGCAAACAAAAAAACCCCCCAAAAAACCCCAAGATAAAAATATCAATGCAGACAGGTTTTTTATTATCCATGTCAACACTGATACACTGGATTGCCTAGCATGACTGAAGTGTTACAGGATCTTTAGGTCTTGTGCTTAAGCACAGGGGCCTTTCATGTCAGACTACCTGCCTACTGGTGGCAACAGGGTTAGGAGCTGCATTCATATAATCATGGGGATGAGTCTTGCCTCAGTTTGTTTCAGTGCACGTAGAGTTAACAATGTATGTCTATGCCAAGAATCACAGCTAAAACATGACCTGTCAGAGTTTGAATCTCATGGTCTGAAAAAGGCAGAAAAAAATGGTTCAAAAATACAGGCAACCAGGAATATGATAAAAACATCTGTTATTATTTTGCACCACATCTGTGGAGCCCCTTGCACAGATCAAGATTCTGCACTGTGCCCCCTGCATAAAAGGTGACCATCCTGCCTAAGAGCCCCACATCAGAAATGTAGGGGAGGAGGAACAGAGATGTAAGCAGTGAGGGACGACATGCCTGGCAGAGAGCATAGAAGAGAAACAGTACCATATTTGGGATCAAACATTTTTTTCACTGCAGTCTTTTAGCAGTGACTGTAAGGAAGAGTGGAGATACCTGAGGGACATCAGAGCAGATGTCTGGCAAGAGGCTGGAGAAGGGGGAGACAAGGATTGCAAACCCTTGGTGACAATAAGTCCAGAAAGAGGCAAGTCAAGTATATGTAATTCTCAGCAGAGTGTGGAGGAGGAGATTATTTGGCAATCTGTAGTTAACTGAAACCATGGAGNTGTCCAGATCCCTCTTTAGAGCCTGATAACAATCTAGAGAACCCCTACATGCAACCCTGACAAAGCTGACATACCCTCGCTACAGGTCTTTCTCTTACTTCAAACGCTCTTCTACTTCAGAACTCACATTTTTCTTTAAAATTCACATTTTTAAATCTGTTTCCAAGTAATTAGGAAATGTTAACATCTTTTCTCAAAGAAAACACTAAAGTGCATCTCCTTTAGCTTGTTCTCTTACCTTTAAAATCAAGACTCAAGGAAAGATGTCCAGTAGTCCTAATGAAAGTTTTGATATGCAACCAGTGCCAAACTGAGGGCTTGCAAAGGCACAAGAGTCACTGGCTGGACAATGAACTCCCATGATGTGGTCAGAGAACTGAGTGCCCATCTGCCCTGATTATCGTTGACACCACCGTCCTTATGGGTGAAGATCTAGCCCTTCTTTCCACAGTTGTCTGCCCTTGATTTCCTTGCAGCTACACCTTTACAGAGCAGTATTGGATTTTGTTTATTCTCAAGTATATATTAAACTGTCTTTCTTTAAGCTTCAAGAAGCTCCTATGGCTGTTTTTAGGAATACCTAAGCTAAGAATGTTCAGGAAAAAAACAAACAAGCAAACAAAAAAACCCCCCAAAAAACCCCAAGATAAAAATATCAATGCAGACAGGTTTTTTATTATCCATGTCAACACTGATACACTGGATTGCCTAGCATGACTGAAGTGTTACAGGATCTTTAGGTCTTGTGCTTAAGCACAGGGGCCTTTCATGTCAGACTACCTGCCTACTGGTGGCAACAGGGTTAGGAGCTGCATTCATATAATCATGGGGATGAGTCTTGCCTCAGTTTGTTTCAGTGCACGTAGAGTTAACAATGTATGTCTATGCCAAGAATCACAGCTAAAACATGACCTGTCAGAGTTTGAATCTCATGGTCTGAAAAAGGCAGAAAAAAATGGTTCAAAAATACAGGCAACCAGGAATATGATAAAAACATCTGTTATTATTTTGCACCACATCTGTGGAGCCCCTTGCACAGATCAAGATTCTGCACTGTGCCCCCTGCATAAAAGGTGACCATCCTGCCTAAGAGCCCCACATCAGAAATGTAGGGGAGGAGGAACAGAGATGTAAGCAGTGAGGGACGACATGCCTGGCAGAGAGCATAGAAGAGAAACAGTACCATATTTGGGATCAAACATTTTTTTCACTGCAGTCTTTTAGCAGTGACTGTAAGGAAGAGTGGAGATACCTGAGGGACATCAGAGCAGATGTCTGGCAAGAGGCTGGAGAAGGGGGAGACAAGGATTGCAAACCCTTGGTGACAATAAGTCCAGAAAGAGGCAAGTCAAGTATATGTAATTCTCAGCAGAGTGTGGAGGAGGAGATTATTTGGCAATCTGTAGTTAACTGAAACCATGGAGATGGATAAAGGCACTCACAGTGAGAGATAAAAGGAGGCAGTTAAGGGTATATCCTGAAGGACAGCTGCAAGATGAACCAGAACAGCGAGTATCTTGGCTTAAAAACGCTGAAGAGAGCAGGGGACATGAGAGCAATCAGTCATGGGGACAGCTTGCAAAGAGGTTGGGTGGACTCTGGGCAGCCAGATTCCAGGCTGAGAGTCATCAGAAAGAATCAAAAATAGCAGTGTAAGAGGAGGAGAGTGTTAGAAGACAGGGTAGTCAAACACTTAAAAGGGAGGAGGGAGGAGCCTGGAAGCCTATGTGGTATGAGACAGCATTCAGACCTGATGAACCAAGCATGCATACCACGTCTGTTAGTTTAAGAGTCACAAAATTACAGGGGGAGGCGGGGAAATGGGATATTTTCATTTTATTAAAAAACAAACCAAACCGAAAAACCCCCAAACAACCAAAAAATCCCCCCAACAAAACTAAATAACCAAACCCAAACCAAGTCAAATCCTGTTTCCAAACTGGCTTACAGAAGAGAAAAGCAAACTGCTGGGGAGAAGAGAGGGAGCCCAGCTCACTGTTAGCCGTATTTCCAGATGCCACTACCTTTTCATGACTGTTTACAAATCCACCCTCCCAGTGGCTGCTCAGCTAGATAAAAGCATGCATTACTTGTTGATGACTTGTCCAGCTGGAGTGTGTTCTACCTCGTACCCTTCTCTCCTCAAAACATCAATCACTGTGTTGTTGCCCATGAAGTGACCTGCAGTTAAGGGAAAAATGACATGAGAACTCAACAAGGACAGGGAAAGAGAGAAGAACAACAAAGTTCTTCATCACAGGAGGCATGCCGCACTCAGGGCAGGCAGTGCTTTATCACTCCCCACCAGCATGGACCAGAAACAGAGGATCTCTAAAAAAGGATTGCTGAGCTTTCCTAAGGTCACTTCAATTATCACGTTCTGTCTATCTATAAAGCAGATGTGATCGAAATTACCCTGGTCCCTCAGGTTGTTGCATTATCAGGCCATTGAGGATTTCTTGGGGCAGTAAGCGATAAAGTTGGGATACACCTATTCAGGAGCAGCACCACGTCCATAACTGGTAGTGGTGTAAACCAGGTCAGGATCTAGCTGCAGTATGTACCTCATTTTAACATCCTCTGGCATAATAAAGGCACTATCTGAGATGTTGTGGATATCATTAATAATTTTAAAATGATCAAGAATCATCCAAATGTAGAGAATGGAAAATAGCTCTGAAAGCCAGTGACTTAGATTAACTCCTTTCATTCATTCAGTATAAGACACCAGAGACAGAAACTTCACTTTGAAAACTTCACTTGTTGACAAAAGTTTTGGAAGGAGTTAGCTAATTCTTCCCTTCTGTGATTTATGTATCCACTCCATATTGAGACAGGTGTGGTGGCTGTCAGCCCATAATTTGGCATTGTAGTGAATAAATGACTACTCAAAGGAGGGTGTAGGAGTTATTCCTGAAGAATTGTATGCTCTGCAGGCTGACTGACTTCCATCATCACTCTAAAACCTCATCATGCAAGACTGCTGAGAAGCAGATGGACAACAGAGGCCTTGTGGAGTCCCTTATAGAACTAGCTTTCCTGAAAACATTTGTTCATTCAACAGCCTATATTAATTAAAATTAGGCTTGAGCAAAGGACTTATTAGAGTGCTCCCTTGCCTCTGTAGATACAAGCAGTACCAAACCTGATAAACAACTTCAGAAAAACTGTTTTCTGCTAATATTCTTCATAAATACATGGCAATAAAACCACTGGAATGATTCTAGTAACCAGGAAAATCAAGGAGATAGAAGGGGAAGTCTAATGATGAGATTAACAGGGAATGAAACCCAAAGGATTTACGATTTTTCACTCCAAAATGGATTCAATGAATTGGAGAACAAAACTCCAGTTTCTCATGCCACAATAGCAAAGGGATCCACAACAAGCTTAAGGTATGACAATTGGATGTCATCATTCAAGCTCTGACATTCATCAGGATGAAGTTTCCCAAAACGCCTAAGAATACAAGCACATACAGCTCAAATGAAACTTTTTAACAAAGCACTGCAATACCCATTGGGCACCATATTTTCCCACCTAGTAAGTGGATTTCCTCCCAGCTCCTCAGCCTAAATTTTGTCTTCAGAAAGAGTAAAGTTAGCGTGCTATGTGAACCTAACCTAATACTGCTGTTGCTTGCCAATGGTTCAGTCCCAGGTGCAGTTAACTGAGAATTACCTCATGTCAGTAAAAGACCGGATGCAGCAGGGAACAGGAATGACTGTAACTAAACACTGTAATTGAGTAAAATTAGCCACTGGAAGGCCAGCACTAGGTATACAAGGTTGCTATCTCTCACCTTCAACACAGAGGAGAAGTATCTGTGAAGGGAAGGACAGGATTTGCTCCTCCTTCCTCTGCCTCCAGGTGCCAGAGAAAGGGGTGCTTCCAAAGGATGATCCACCTCTTGTAAGTGAGAGTGAAGTAGGACAACTGAGATTATTATAGAAGTGTTTCTCTATTGATGAGGATAAGGGCAGTGTATATAGCAAGTTCAGATGAGGTATCCATCTCATGCAGCCAATGTCGAATGAGCCTAGTCTCATTCTCAGCAGTGAAAAGCAGTGCCAAGGTTCTGAGCTCATATTTTCCTAATCCAAGTCCTTCAGGAGAAAAGGGTTAAGACATAAAGACAAGCAATCTATAGTTAAAATAATTTTGCTTGTGCCAGTTTAAGAGCTTAGTCCCATGCATATCAAGAGTGAGCTACTAAACAGCTGCTCAGATCACACTATCAAATGCACTATCCCCTGTTGATCTTTAGTTACTCTTGCTCAGAACAGTGATTTAGACATGGATGAATTCCATTTCAATCAGTCAACCTGATGGGACTTACTGTTCTTTTTAACTTGATGGAATGATAAGAATACTTTTTTTATCACAGCCACATGTACAGGCCTTCACAGGGAGCCTTTGCTCCTTCCTGCTGATGCAATTAGTTATATGTGCATGTGAAAGAAAAATGGTGTGCTAATATCGTGCAAAAGAGAACTGACCAATGAACCGATGTGTGTAAAACAGATGCATACAAATACAAACAGGTATGTGATAATAGATCATTCACAAGACGTGATCAATCAGGAGCTGCTCAGGCTGGGTATGTAAAAGGATTAGGAGATGTCAGCATTTGCTTTCCTAAAGGTGAGTCATGCATGCTCCATGAGACAGAGCTGGTTTGAGCACTTGCAGGTTCAACCTGAGCTAAGTGCAAAAAAAAGACAGAAGGGTGAGGGTTTGAAGTACAGGACCCACAGGAACCTCTCTAGATTCAGCACTTTCAACTCTTTTGTGGGAACCATTACAAAAAAGAGTTTGGTGGTGTGAGAGATCTGATCACCAAAAGCAACTCTAAGAAACGTGAGTAAGTTTCACTCTCCAAGGTTTAAGACTATGCAGCTATGCCACAAGGGAGACTTAGCTCAAAGTCACATGACAGGGAATAGGCCTCTTTCACCTGTTTTCTATTTTAGTCTAACACACTTGATTGGCCGCCAAAAAAAAAAGCCCCAGGCCCTCTCCCATCAGAGAGTCTGCTCTTTTCTTTCTGTACATAGTTGTGCATTATCCTCACAGCACTAGGTGAAGAGATGTCTTTGAGAGGTCAATTTACTCTGGCAGGGGGTGGGGAGCCATGAATCTCTATTCTTCTATGTTTAAGCTCTAAGACAAACTGAGAAGTTGTCATGTGCACCAGATCAGCCATGCACTCTACTGGAAGGTAAATAAGGTTCAGCCTTTAATATGCACTGAAAGTAAATGGCATGCAGGAGCCACAACATGCAGTATGCTGAAAAAACAATCCTGTTCGACTAACATGCACTTGCACACTAGTCCACGTGCTCAGACATGCAAATGAGCAATTCTGACCTTCCTCAGTATTGCTATACCTAATCTTGCAGAACACAGACCACTACTGTTGCCATGAAATCCATGTCCTCTGCTTGCAGCTTCTACTGTCAATGCACATAGAGGTGTTTTCATTTAGGCAACTGTGCTAGGACTAGGAGTTTCAGCAGAGGCTCCTGAACCCAAATTTGAGCTATTGTGAGGCTGAAAATTTTCTGTATCTAGCAAAATGAATGAGGAAATACTGCACAACAGAAGTTCTATTTCATATAAAGCAAGTGGGGTGGGTTTACCTGGGCTGGGTGCCAGGTGCCCACCAAGCCCTTCTATCACCCCCCCCCCCAACCTCCGTCAGCAGGGCAAGTGGGGAGAGAATGAGATGGAAAGAACTCCTGGGTTATGATAAAAGCAGTTTTAATGAACAGCAGAAAAAAAAAAAAGCAAGGTCGTGCACGAAACAAAAGCAGAGATGTTATTCTCTACTTCCCATCCGCAGGCAGTGTCGGGCCTGTCCCAGGAATCAGGGCTCCAGAACATGTAGCGGTTGCTCGGAGGACAAGTGTCTTCCCAATGAATGATCCCCCATCCTCCTCCTTCTCTCTCCCTTTATAGTTGAGCTGACGTCATATGGTATGCAATATCCCATTGGTCAATTCAGGCCAGCTGTCCGAGTTGTATCCCCTCCCAGATCTTGCCTCTCCTGTCCCCCATCCCACTGCGGGGGAATGTTGGAAAGGGCCTTGGTGCTGTGTGAGCACTGCTAGTCACAACACAGATGCGTTATCAACACCCTCTGGTTCCCAGTACTGCACCATGAAGATTACTATGGGGAAAATCAGCAAATCAACTCAGCCAGACCCAGTACAGCAAAATTGTAAGACTGAACGAAACTACGTTCATCTCTGAAATTCAACATCCTTGATTCTAAGCTGATACACAAATTTCCTTCACCTTCTCTTAGAGTCATGTAAAAGGAAATCCCCAAGCCCCCATAATTATTCGTCTGCTGTGTTTTACTTAGTATGAAGATGGCACTTCCCATCTGCCCCAGAAATGTGCCAGGACTTCACCATCTACAAATCTCCCAAGAGAATGAAAAGAAACTGAACTGTTAGGAAATCTGATCTGGACTGCTGACTTCCAAGAAGTGGTGTAAACAGGTATGGCATATGATCATAACAGTGCAACCCCAAAACGGCACAAATGATTCTAGCCACTGGGGACATCATAAAGCAGGATGTCGGGTAGTGGTAGGACTAGGGGGAATGGAACAAAACTAGAGGTGAGTAGATTCAGATTGGACATTAGGAAGAAGTTTTTCACCATGAGGGTGGTAAGACACTGGAACAGGTTGCCCAGAGAGGTGGTGGAAGCCCCACCTCTGGAAATTTTTAAGGCCAGGCTGGATGGGGCTCTGAGTAACCTGATCTAGTGGAAGGTGTCCCTGCCCATGGCAGGGGAGTTGGAACTAGATGATCTTTAAGGTCCCTTCCAACCCTGACAATTCTATGATTCTATGATCTTTGACTGAAGTGGAAGTACTCAGATGGCTTTTTGGTGCCAGAGACTATGGGTTACTGAAACAAATATTTTTGAGAATGTTTTAGAGGTACAGATCTGATTTAGAAATTTCCTGGAAACGTCCATGGCAATGATCATCCACTATCATTCTTCTTGGACTGCCTCCAAGAATTATATAGATAAATTCATACAACATGCCCCAGAGGGGTGAGCAGGACACCTGTAGGCAACTGGGTTAGAATAACTGGCCTGTTAAAAAGGAATTATGCTGCTGACTATGTTACTCAGGAACAAAAAAACAGAGACTTCAGCAAAAATGATCACTTAACTATGAGGCACAGAGGAGACTTCACCCATCTATATGTGCCTCACATGGCAAGGTTCTTCTCCTACGCTTTCAATAATCAAAGTATCCTCCAATAGCAGTCTGTGAGCCAATAAACCCATGGCGAAGAGTTCAAACCTGCCAATGGTCCCTCAAAGGATGTAAACACAGGCAAAGGAGAATTTATGATGGCCTGGAGAGCAAGGACATGCGTGGCCCAAGTCAGTCCCACAGTTACCTCCAGTGAGAAGCTAAAGTTCAGCGTGTGGCAGATCCAGCCAATAACCTAGAGATTGCAGATTAAATCATTTAATTGGATGGAAGCCAAATTGCAAAACAGACATCCTACTTCTCCTACAGGTCCAGATCACTTTAACGTCCATCAGCCCATGATGTGGACAAAGGGATCCTTATTGACACAAGGTACCTGACAAAGCTAAAATGAGTTTCTGGAAGACACAGCTCTTAGGACACAATGACTAAGAATGGAGACACAGAAAGTATTCATGTACTGCCACGGTGCTCCCACAGGCAAGATCCTTATAGAGGAATTTTCTTCATCCCACTCCATGGTATTCCCTGAAAGGAGCTAAAGTGAAAAACAGAAGTAAACTTGTGAAAATCTCCCTATCCTCAAATCTCTATTTACTTTAATCTCTTGGCATGAGGAAAAGGGACAGCACATGCTCTGTGAGTAACAGGCAGAGTCCATTTTTCACATATATCACAAAATGACCTTGCTCTGCTCTCATATAGTACTAAGTGAACAGAGGGCAGGCCATATTGGAGGCAGCCACATCACAGGAAGCACAGAGAGAGCCCTCATCTTTGTGTAAACAAGTTACTACCAAACTTTGTTTGAAAAAGGTCCTGTGCAAAACTGCAGAGGACTTCCTATATGGGCTGACAATATCTGCAGTGGCAAACATTTTCAGCTGAGCACCCTTGAAGACACCGTACTTGGTGCTCAGAAATCCAAGGGCAAATTTAATTACTTTGACTTCTGCATACACATGGTTATACTTTTTAAGTACATGTTGGGATGCAGAACATGGAGTCATTTTAATTCAATTAGTAAAATTATAGAGGAAAAAAAAGCCAGACAAAATATTTAATATGATCCAAAGCAAAAGAGGGAAAGTGAATGATGAGATCAACAGATTACCTTCCTTTAGATGAAATGCTTTCTGTACACACTGTCCTAGAGGAAGACGTTGCTTTAATACATGAATACTGTCCACCTAGGTGAGGTGAGCTCACATTTCACTTCTCCCAGAATCAGAGGAAGTCCTGTGCAGTTACAGTAGGTAATCCAAAGAACATACAGAAAACAGGAGTCATTGATAAAGTAGATGAGATTGCCAATTTGCCACCCAAGTTAAAACAGTTTTTTCAACATAAAACATATTACATTAAATCTAATAAAATCTTCTGGTTTCTCACAGTATTTCCAAGTCAGGAAAAGCTCAGTTACCAGGACACAAACCAAAAGACCAAGAGCATGGTACTCTCACAGATGTAATGCTGCTGGCAGAAGGAAATTACAAAAATGAAAGGGGATGGGGGCAGCCCTAAGGGTATTTTAAGTCAACGTAAAGATTCCCCACATTCACATTAAGTGTAGGAGGATGTTGCATTACAGCACTTCTGCATGCAGGTAGGTCAAATCCCCTACAAGAAGCCCTCCCATGCCCTCCAATCTTTTTGAGACTACAGACTTCCAAACATACTCCTTCCTGTGATTACATGTAAGATGAAATATTACCCATAAACATTGAGCTTGAGGTTTTACTCCACAGAGGCCAGGACAAGTGTTTGTCTTCAAAAAACATTATTTCCTTCAAATCTCATTTTTAGTATAAAAACTTAGTGGATTATACTTCACCACTCTAGAACCAAAGGGGAAAATCTGGTGGGCAGGACTATGGAACAGTAGCATTCTCTATGCCCAAGAAAATATTTTTACTAGACATGGAGAGATTTAAAGAAAGTGCCGCAAACCTGCATTCACTCAGGAGGAAACAAAAAATAACCTTCCATTTCTTTAAAAGTGATGTGCTTTTGCTAATTAACTCAGCTATATGGAATCACCAGGATCAATTTTCCACATTTGTTTGTAACAGAATCATGTAAACATGAAATCCTTCTCAGAAATAGTTGATGATGAAGGTATTGCACAACATGGGAAAAATTACCTTATTAGGTAAAAGAAATTATATGAAGTTACAAATCATGTGAGCCAAAATGAGGGCATTTTTCTTGTGAAAATCAACAAGACACTCTTATCTATCAGGTTCTGTCAGAAACTAGATCTCTTAAATGTATGGTCTGAGCATTTTGGTTCCAGGGACTCCCATTTTTACCATTGGGAAAAGCCAAACCTTCTGGATTTGACAAATTGAAGATAAAAAAAGGTTTTCCATTGATATAAGGCAGAATTTATAGCAAAGTTAACATAAGGAAAAAGTTCGTAACCCTGTATCGTCTATTTTGTAAAAACTGACTTAGAAGAAACAGCTTCTGCTCAGGCACCCTTAGCTACTGAGCCTGTGTCTGCACTGTTGTATACTGAGAGTTTTCCACTGTAAGACCTAGGCTCATTAGGCAAGGAGACTCATATAGGTGACTATGCTAGCAGCCAGCATTATATTACCAGTAAGGGAAGGAAACACCAGTGCTATGCCTGAGCTGCAATATTCACAGCCACCCATGCTGCTGGACCTGTTCCCTTTGCACACCACTGCTTCCTTTCCAAAAAGAAAAAAAGGTATTAAGGACTTGAAATCCCACTAGCTTAAAACATTAAAAGATAAAAGTTTTCCTACTTTAGCTGCCCAATAAAGGTAGCAATGGGTGAACCCCAGCATTGGTAAGAAGATGATGGTCACCAGACTGTCAGCACCTGAGCAGAAACAGGGCACAATTGTTTGATCTGGATGATTTTGACAGTTGCACTAACACATTGGAACAGAGGTTTCTGCCTCTAATGCAGAAATGCAAAGCACATTTCATGTGTCAGAGATGTCAGGAGCAGTCCCCTTCATGTGAACCCTGGGGCTTTGGATGTGGGTCCTGGTTCCACATAACATCACCTATCCCCTTTGGGGACTGTTGTTCTAATAAACCCTGTCATTAGCATCTTGCAGATGCAAAGAGACTACTAAGGAAAACAGTCTCAAAGTTGCCAGGTTGTATCTGGCATTCTCAGATTACAGAGGTACAGGTACACTTCAGGTACTCAGCCTTTCCTCCCACCCAAAGAGACTAAAATGATGCTGCATTCCAGAGATAGAAGAAGCAAGCAGGCAATCAGCAAACCTTTGTGCCCAGGGAGAAGTAAGGTAGCCCCACAAGACTCAATCTGTTTTATTGTTATGTTATCTTCCTGAGCCTCCCTGTCTTCATTTTTGCTCTCTTTCAAGATCTGCCAAGACTCAGCTTCTTGTGGATTTTTCATGAGCTTCCTTATCACACATTTCAAATCCTTTACATAAGGCATAGATAAATTTACATTTTCTGTGCACACCCACATCTCCAGTCCCAAATGTGCTGATGGCAGCTTCAAAGTTTCCATGCTGAGTTCTGAATTCCCACTGAATTTTATGGGGAATCTGATATCCCATTTATCTGAGCAACTTCCATATTCCCATGGCAGTTTTTTGTTTGGTTTTGTTTTATGGGTATAAACACCTACGCAAGATGGGCAGAGATTTAGCACTTCTGATTTTTTTTACGAACAGTGGTAACAGATCCTTTCTCCAATCTTTTCTTTTCCAGAGGCAATAAATCCTGTTTCTCTTGTATAATTTCCCATCTAAATATGCCAGATGGAACAGTAAATTTCAATAAGCAACAGCAAGCAATACATGGAAACACCACCACCATTCAGGACAGAGACTCAGCACAATTCCAGTTTCCCCTGGAAATATGGGAGGTTTTTTTTTTGCTTTTTATGACCTAAAGGGCAAGGAAAGAGACATTAGACATGCTTGTGGATCCAATGCACTTGGCACTTGACATGTAATTGACCAGTCCCTCACATCCCAAGGACTGCATCAAAAGAGTAAGAGGAAGTCAGAAGAAGCCATTTGTGGACTATGGCAGACTCACTTTGGAGTAACCATCGGTGGTAGCATGTTCTCTCTTTTCCTTGTCCAGGTGGTTAAGATGTTCATCTTCAGCTCAGAAATGGTCAACTATTCCTCTATAATGATGTCCAGATCATTCTTCTGCAGGTTTTTGGATCACACGTCAATCATCCAAGAGTTAATTTTAATTTAGCAAATATCAGTTGACCCAGCTGCTGGGATGAAGACAACCAAGATCTGGAGCTCTTAGCTGGATTGGTAGTTCAGATATTGGCTCATCACTCTGCTCTTAAAAATTCTTTCTGGGAGGTCTTGTGGGGGGCAATGGAGTAAAGACTGGGAAAAAAACCCCAGCCAATCCCCAGAGATTCAAATCCATATAGTTTGAGTAATGCAAAATAAACACATTGGTTATTTTCTTTAGTAATTAGAAGAAATCGTAGATGAAGAATTTTTTACCATCATCCTTCTTTTCTTACTGTTAATGGTGGTTTACCAACATCCACTATACTTTAAAGCCTCTAAATTATCCTTTTCTCAGGAGCAGCAAAGAAAAATAGCTCTGGAAGAAAAAGGAATTTTCCAGTGTTCACAAGATTAAGAGGACCAACTTCCAAAGTTGTCACATTAGTCAGCGTCTCTCAGTGAAGTCAGTCATTTCATCCATAAGTGACCTTAGATCCCTCTGTACTTCCTATTAATGAGCTGGCACTTCTGAAGTTGCTCAGCTATTCAAAGAGGCAGGAGAGACTAGAGGGAGTTTAAACTTGGCCCCTAGAAACTCTGGCTTCATCTGAGGCCTTGACTGTCATAACAAAGTCGGGACCTTATGCCACTAAGTATGCTTCCTCCTCCATAAAAAAACAAAACAACCCACTATTTTTTAAAAATCTTATTCTTTAGCACCTTCAACAGAAACTGTAAGTAAGAGGAGTAAAAGTGACCATGCAGAAAGAAAGCCCATCTAGTGTTGAATCCGGTGAGAAACATCAAAGAAAACAAGGAATGCTTCTACTGATACCTCAGCATTAAAATGTAGACTCAATAAATAGCATCCCAGTGCTGAAGAGGGCAGGAAATCTGACGACAAAGAATATGGAAAAGGCCAAGGTACTCAACACCTTTATCACTTTCTTCAGCTTTGAGGTATCTCAGGTCCCTGTGACTAGATGGAAAGTCCAGGGCAAAGGAAGTTCACCCTGGGTGGAGAAGAAGCAGGTTAAGGAACACTTAAACAAGATCAGACATGTACAATCCAATAGGATACATCCAGAGAACTGTGGGAGCTTGCCAGTGCCACTGTGAGGCCACTCTCAATTATCTTTAAAAGGTCATGGCAACTGGGGAAGGTCTCTGAGGATTGGATGAAAGCAAGTATCACTCCTGTCTTCAAGCAAGAAGGATCTGTGAACTATAAACCGGTCAGCCACGCTTCTATTCCTGGGAAAGGTGATGGAGCAAATTATCTTCCAAACTATTTCAAATGTTTTAAGGATAAGCAGATGATTGAGAGTGGTCAGTATGTATTAATTATAAGGGAAACTTGGCTCATGAAGGCCAGCATGTGAAGCCCTGCACCTGGGCAGGAATACCTACAAGCACCAGTATAGGCTATGCACCAACTGACTGAAGAGCAGCTTGGCATAAAAGGATGTGGCGTCATGGTGGTCATCAAGTTAACATCACAGCAATGTGACCTTATGGCAAAGAAGGCCAATGTCCTCAAGGGCTCCGTTAGGAAGAGTGTTGCCAGCAGATTG
Organism: Brachypteracias leptosomus; assembly: GCA_013401335.1. Taxonomy (NCBI): domain Eukaryota; kingdom Metazoa; phylum Chordata; class Aves; order Coraciiformes; family Brachypteraciidae; genus Brachypteracias; species Brachypteracias leptosomus. Next base: position 112,603 of record VYZX01007907.1, on the reverse strand, counting down.
AAGGAGGTGATTCTTCCCTGCTTCTCAGCCCTGCTGACATACATCTGGGTCCAGTGTCTAGCTCTGGGCTCTCCAGTTCAAAAGAGATGTGGACATACTGAAGAGAGTCCATCAAAGGGCCACAACAATGATGAACGATTAGAGCATTCTAAGAGAAGAGGCTGAGAGAGCTGGGACTATTCAGCTGGCAGAAGAGAAAGCTCAGAGAGTATAATCAATACATAAATATCCAATAGGAGGTTGTAAAATAGATGGAGCAGAACTTTTCTCAGTGGTGCCCCATGAAAGAACAAGAGACAATGAACACAAATTGATATACAGGAAATCCCACTTAACAGTAAGAAAAAGATTTTTTACTGCGAGAGTGGTTAAACACTAGAACAGGTTGCCTGGAGAAGTTCTGGAGTCTCCATTCTTGCAGATACCCAGAACCTGACCAGACTCAGTCTTAGGAAAACTGCTCTATATGATCCTTCTCTAAGTGGGGTGAGGGGGATCAGATGATCTCCAGAGGTGTCTGTCATCCTCAACCATCTCACAATTCTATGGCAGCTTAGCCAGTAGGATGCACCCTTGTAAGACCTGTACAAGTGATAAAACTCATCACAGCACAGTAGGACGATGTAGCCTTCTCTATGTCAATGTGCCTCTTAGACAAACCAGAAACCTATAGTGTTGTCTAGCTGGCTATCTATGGAATCACATGTGCCACCACTTGCTTTGGCATAGCATTCAGATCTTGAATGCTCCAGTTACAGTTTGGAGAAATTAAAAATGCATAGAGAAGGAAGACTGCTTGTGAAAGATTATTGCTGGTTTGCTTCACAAGTTCTTTCACTGGCAACAGGAAGTAGGTCTGGCTTATAACTCTAGTGCCATCATACAAAAAGGCCTGTCCAGAGTTAAGATAAAATCATTACTGAACCTAGTGGAATGCCACTGGTATTACCATCTCTCTCTTCCCACACTTACTTCTACTTACCTCAAACAGGTGGCTTGTAAATTTCCATGTTTACACTTTGGTCAGAAGCAAAGCTTTTTAGATAATTTCATCAAAATATGTTAATCTTTAGCTGTCTACTTTTGTGCAAGCTTAAATTACTTCCAAACAAAGATAGTTCCAGAAATGAGCTGTGACTGTGAGACATTTTCAAGAGAATACAGGGGCAGTCTATTAAAATTTCATAAAAACATCAAATACACGGGGCCTAATGATCAAATCTATTACAGTCCAAAGTACCACATGTAATTCCATGCAAGAAACCAACATCTATAATCATGCAGCTGTATTAAGACCTGGAAAGAATCAGGAGCTTTTTATGCACAATGTATTACATGTCTCTAAACTATAGCAATCCACTTGGATTAAAAAAATAAATCATCAATCTATTCTGATTTTCCCTCATTTAAAATAAAAATATAAGGAGTAGATTAGATAACAAGAGGGGTTACCTGTAATACTGCACTCTCCCACAAACCATGACCTTGTTTGGATATAATGGATGATAAAAGTCTTTTTTCAATGGCATTTTGTTAACGGAAAAAAATGGACCTTTCTTACAAAAAGCCTAGCTCTGTTAAAAATAAAAAACACAGGGTAAAAAAGTCCAGCAGAGATGAGTGCAATCAGAACATCAGCAGTGAAGAACGTCAAAGCCCTTGTCTTAGCTTACAGACAGATAAGAGCAAAATCTACATAACCTGTGCCTTATTTACCATCCTTCATGACAGGGAGTTGCACAGAACAGTGATACTGCAGGAAAATAGCAGGTTACAATCTTCATGCATGCCTGAACACACATTATCAGCCCCCTTTCATTAACTCCTTACCCTCACACATAGGACCCTTCTTATGATAACTTTGTAACCACAACTCCCTGCTGCAAATGAGGAGATCCTCATAGACCTCAAATATCAATGTTTTTGAAGTGTTTAAGAAAATATTTTCCTTGCCTTGTCTAGATCTTCCATTCTCACTAGAGCAATAGCCACTGAGACCAGAAAACATCACATGGATCCTGATACCAGTTTCAGTTCTTCCCCTTTCCCAAGGCCCATATGGTTCATGGTGGAGGAGGTGTGATACTTCTCTGGGAACTAGCATCTGTCTTTTCAAACACCAGTTCTCACTTATTGCCTTCCATGGAGCTAGAACACAGGACAGGAGTCAAGGCAAACTAATCCTGTTTATATACTTCATCCAGCCCTAATCTGACGTGTGGGTGTGAACCTTACAAAGCTGGATGTGCTTATAGATTCCTGCTGGCTGCTAAGAGGCAGAAAATGGAGTAGGTTATCCCCAACTGGGCCCAGTGCTATGCTTTGAAACAGTGGCAGACACAATTTCCTTGTTGTCGTGGAAGTACAGTGAAAGAGGTTAGGAGCTGCAGCAGGAAGAGAAAGGTGAAAGTGCGCCTTGCTTCTCCCCTTGCATCTATTGAGCCCCTTAGATTCGCACAATTTGGCATGTTATTCTTTTGGATTCAAGCTTAAAAGGTTTATTCAAGCACTGGTGCAAACTCTGATTTGCTACCTTTCATGTCAGCTCCCTGTTTCTCCTACCCTCCTGCCTTAGTCAGACAGATCATAAAAAACTATGTCTAAGAGCTGTTCCTTTTGTGTATGCACTGTAGTTGGTTCAGTATCTTTGGCTATGTATGTAACAAGTCTGTAATGAATAAGTATTGCAATCAGTGCATACACTGTGAGCTCTTTGTATACTGAGGAAAAAAATTAGTCTCCTAATTAATTTAATTTAAAACTGAAAAAGTTTTCCTGCTGGGGTACAACTACCAGGGCAAAGCTGTTTTCTGTGTCTACCATGCTAAAAGTACTGACTCTTCTTTAAGCTGGTGCAAGCATTTGTAAGAAACTTCCAACAGACATGGGAAGAATGTGTTCAGGTTGAAGGGCACCTCAATCACATACCAGCTCCAAATGCAAAGAAGAAACTCTTGTCTGGGTATTCTTCCAGCAGGTCCTTCACCCTCCTGCCCATTCGTTCATTTCGCTTGTAGATGAGCTCCTGACGGAAGTAGCTGTCTATCTCCTGGGCAGTAATGCGTTCATGGACTGGAAGTGCAGCATTAATGAAATTTGGGACCTAAGGTAGGAAAAAAAAGAATGTCTTAATGAAAGTGGCATTTATTTCACAGGCAGCCATCACGCACAGGCAGTTTGCCCCATCATTGAATGTGCCAAATGCCTTGTCCTTCAAGGCACATCTAGTAGGACCAAACCCAAAGAAAGATAAAAAATGACTCAGCAAACTTCTAATAATGCATAGTGCTTAATTTCTCCCAACATATAATTTCATAAACCAGCCAGCTCGATTTTTTTTGATGCAAAGTCAACAAATAACTTCAATTTGCTGCACTGTAGATCCCAAATCCCAAGCGGTTGGCAGAAGAAAGTAAATATTTGCCTCTGGCTATCTGTAGCTACTGCCTCTTCCTTAAGTTGCCACAGGTATGACATAACTGTGTAATGATAATTACACTCTTCTAAGAGAGTTTGACTGGTATCAGGGTCCTCAGGCTGTCAATACCTGTGCAATTTGAACTAGTTAACAAAAGCATCCCTGAACTTCCCAAAAGAGAGAGGGCCAGATTTTGTTAGGAAAGAAGGCATCGACTCCTCCAGTTTCCCTATCCTCAAGGTATCTTTTAAAGTACTGGCTTCCTCCCCTGGGGCTCTCAGGGCAGCTGTGGCTGCACACTACCCTGACTTCTTGCTAGTGAAGAGAAATATGGATCTGGAGTTACAGCCATCCTGGTTTTTTGACAAGTAGCTCTGGGCATTGCGGCTATGGGGACTGCTAAAGTAAGGGCCTGCAAGTGGTCATTTCTGGGGAGCAGAGCCACCAAGCCACCAAGCTTTACCTTGCAAGGCTGCAGCAGCTGCAGAGGATTTGGAGCCACTCAGAGACTATCACCAAGTGTTTCCAAAGTGCTCTTAGTCCACAGTGGGTCATCTACTGGGTGAGCATGGGGTCAAATATAACTTAACAAAGAGGTTCTGTTACAGCACTCAGCTCGGTTGTGAGGAAGACTGCCCTGCAGTGAAGCCCCTTATGTACACAAAAGGCAGTTGCTCCCTCAGAGACATATGTATCTTGACAAAAGCTGTTCTTTCCAAGGGCCTCAAGGCAATGCCAGCTGCCTGCAGCTTGCAACAAACACCTCAGCAGAGTAGTCATGCAGCATCTGTATGCTCTTACAGTGCTGACCTCCTTAGAGAAGCCCTTGAAATCCATGAATGAAATGCAGTGTCTAAGAGCTAAGCAGTGTTAATCAGGTTGCCTGCACCTGCAGGCTGAAGGATGTGCAGGACAGGAAGGTAACAACACATGTGCAAAGCTTAGTTGCCAGAGAAGAAAGTGTTCATATGACAGTATTTGGAAGTACTCTGTAGCACTGTACCATATATACCAAAAAGCCTTAGGAATACTGCTTTTCAGCATGGAAAGCCCAGGTACCAAGACACACTTGTTCAGCACCATGAAACTAGAACATATATCTTTGTTGATATGCACAAATTGTCAGTCAGTACCTCACAAACAACAATAGAGAGACCTGATGTCTCAGTCCAAGGTTAGCTAATGTAATAGTCCAAACAGGCCAATTTGGTCCCTGTTGGGCATTTTCTTGCAGTTTAAAGATCAGAGCATTGCATTCTACTGTGCTGCTTAGGAAACCGTTTCCATAAACCAAGTCTATGAGGCCTCAGAAGGTTTTCTTTCCCTTAACATTCATCTAAATCTATCTTTTCTTTGTTTCACTTTGTTTCTCTTCTTTGGGCCTTGCACACAGTACACAATCATACTGATAGGGAACATTAAAAAGCTTGCAACTTGCCCAGCCTTATACAAGCATCCAGGTCACAAGAGAATTTCTCTGTTGCTATTTGCACAAAAGAGCCTGGTGCTGCTCTCTGTTGGCACTAAGTTTGCTCATACGTAAGCTAGTGTAATTCCACAGGATCTCTAAGAAAATAAAGGATTAGCTGATAGAGCTTTGATGCTAAAGCAAACATGGCACTCATCTGAAAGGGAAAGACAAGTGTGCCTTTGCTGCTTGCATGCAGCTAGACAGGGATGAGGTGGTGCAAATTCCCGGGACAGGAAGTGCAGGAAAGTGGATGCACCAGGGAGCCAGTAATGTACCCTTGGCCATCACCTGCAAGGGACCTGCCCAAGAATAGATGAGCCTGAGTGAAACAGGGGTTAGCACCACTGGGACATATGTGCAATATAAGGGCTGTGGTGGCAAGACTCACTTGAGAAGTGTCATGGTTGAAGATGATGGAGCTGAGGTCCCCACAGTTGTAATGCTTGATAAGGTCTTCTGTCGTATAGGGGATCTGGAACCTGCCTGCTCGAAGGCTCTCCTGCTGCAGGAGAGTCTGATTCAAAGCAAAGACCACCTGAGGGAGGGGGAGAGGGAGGAAAAGACAAAGTTCCTGGTAAGTTCTCATCTTGCCCCTTGAGAAGGTTATAGTCATACAGCCACCTGCTGAGGGTTCTCTCAAACTGCTCCCACACCAAGTGTACCAGTCCATCTGTCACCAACCCATGCTTCCACTAGGTCTGCAGATACTTACACCTCAACTCCCATGGGTCTGCTCATAGGGTACTGACTGATCACATATAACTTCAGGAGGTTTTTCCCACAATGTTGATAATACAGAAGTTACAAAGGGGCAGAGTGAAATAGGGACAATCTTGCTACCCTGGACAACAGTTTGCCTAATCACCACAGGGCCCTAGGGCCTGAAAGGCTTCTAATCCCCACAGCTCCTTAGCCACCTACCTAAACTAAGCATAGCTTCTCTTTGTTTGCCCTTTCTTCCTCATCTGCAAGGATCATTAACACTGTTGTTTCCTGCTTTGTGTCTCTTTCTCCCACACATCCCATTATTTCAGGAAGGAATGGCTCTCTGGAGCAGGCCAATGAAGGATGGTGACTACCAGGGGATGCAGGCAGCCACCCTTCTCACAGGGAAAGTCTGAGGGCAGCATCCCTGCAGTAGCCCAGCATCCTCCTCCAGCTGACTTTCTGCATAGGCACAAAGCTGCCACTGCCCATACTCCCTCCTTGGGATTGTAAACACTCCCACCTCCTTTGCCTCCAGCTGAACCACCTCGGCTGCCACACCTCCTACCCCCAGAGAGCCCCTTCCTGGACCAGAAAGTGAGAAGATCAGCAGAGGAGACTCTCAGTATTGATGCTTCCCCATATCCAGTACAGCATGGCTCTCCCAGCATGATGGCCCCAGGGCTTGACCCAGAGAGAGGTGCTGATCCACCTGCCTCCTGCCTGGAGCAATGCACACCCAATGAGGATGATCACCATTTAAAAGCACTTGGGGCAGAAACTCCCCAGGCTGAGCATGAGATGCCAGTGGGCACATGGGTGGGGTGTGCAGCTGGCTACTGTCTGCGCAGACAACAGCTCTCCATCAGTATGTGGCAAGTAAAACACTTCCATCTCTCCTGAACACAGCACTTACTTAAGCTACCACTGGTTTGCACACCAAGATTATTGAACTTTAACAAGCCTGCCTACTGCCTACTGGCTTTTTAACTTATTATTTCTACAGGAAGCAAACTAAGATATATTACTGAGGTCTTGGAACACATTTCAGAAGTTACTCTTCAGAGGGTTATTTTCTAAGCTGCGGTAACTCTCTGCAGCCTGATGAGGGCTCTATGTAATTAACTCCTCCCAGATATTTGCCTCAAACACAGAGGCAAATAGACAACTATCTCTGTGATGGGGTTTTAAAATAATAGCTTTGATTCTGATATTATTTAGAAATGTAAAAGAGGTCAACCATTACAGGTCTTTTTTTCACTATCAGAAGTATATCATCCAGACTTGCTGTTAAAACTTTCTGAAATTCAGATAACTTGGGACAATAAAGCAGTACGTTAGGAAATTAAGCATCAGAGATGCTGAGACACTCAAAGCTACATGCAGATATGTTGATGCACAGAGAGCTGATTTTCATAGTTTATTTCTATAAGACACTGTTTCAAAAATTCAGTGAACATCCAGTCCAGCTGTTCGGAGCCTGAATAGTAATTAACCCATTCATTAGCCTGCATAATCTGACTGCTTCTGCACTCTGGAACGGAAGGTATTCATCAACATCATGAAACTCACACATGAGTAAGCATACTCTTGATAAACTGAGATCATGTGAACCAAATCTTGGGATGACAGGACAGGGCAGGAGTCCTAGTGTGGCAGCTTTGGCAGCTCTCTAATCTTTGCTAAGAGTACATCTTTCTGGTTTGGAAGTGGGAGAGTTGATATTGGACACATGAAGAAATCTCAGGATGGCAGAGCTGAAGTGCTTGCCTGCCCAGCTGGGGAAGCTTTAACAATGAGGTGATTCACATTTCATTTCCAAGCTCACTGCCCAAGACTCTTAAACTCCATCACAACCATGACTGATTGGGGACAAACCATTCAGCAGGCTGTCACGGACCCCACAGGCTGGTTGGCGGTTTTGTGTGGCCTGTTTGTCTTTGGCATGAAGGACTGTAGGTCAGACTTCCTCAAGAGGGAAGTCTTTCTCCATTTGGATTTGGGCCTGCATCTTATTACTATGCATAGCACCTGAGAGAGAAGTCACATAAGAACTACCTGAAATCTAGCCAGAGAGGGGCCTTTCACCTTGGCATTCTGAGGGACAGAGGTGGTCTCAGCTCCTTTGATGACAGCAGCAGCAGCTAGAGTCCCTCTGCATCATTCTCAACCACAGCCAAAGCACTGGGAGCAAGAAAAGTGAAGATACAACAAATGGGCAGAAATCAAAAGAGCATCAATGTTCTTGACAATTAGACCTGCCTAATAAGTTATGGTAACTCAGGTCATCAGGCTTTGCACAGCTGGAGAGCAGGAAATGCTATTGCTAAAAATACTCTCCACATCAGTTGCTCTGAACAGAATAGTGGCATCTGCTGGAAGAAGATCATGGCACATCTACTGAACAGCTACACAGGATTATGATTTGAAGTCAGTGTGTGCATAGAACCTCTCAAAGGAATGTGATAGCTTCTCTCCATTTCTGTATCATTAGTACCTTTTGCGGGGAGTTGTAACTCCCCAGCAGAAGCAGAAGGGATGTGAAGGTAAAGAGGGGGGAGCTGTTTTCAGTACCAGGTGTTGCTTAAAGCTATGCCTTGGTGAGGTTATCTTCAGTAAATAGTAATAGATAAACTCTGTCATGATCTCAAAAGAAGAAAGATTCCTGAACCTACTGTTCTTAAAGAATTTAATTTACTGAGATCAGTCTTGCTCAGAGGTTGATAAGTCTTATCTGTCATTATTTCCCAAAGAAAACATTAAACTAGGTACAAAGTGATAGTTAAGAAAGACTACGCCATCAAGCTCTGTGGATCAGATCCCAGTCTTGTTCACCAGATGTGAAAAGCTGAAGAACATGAGCAGCAGGGACAGACCAGCAGTTGATCTGCAACTGCTATAGTTGCTTGGCACAAATATTGCTTGCATTCCTATCTCACCATTCAATCCTGCAGCATTTTCATTTCTAATAAGTACAAGAGGTTAAGAAGACAACAGACAAGAAGGAAAGGTTGAAGAGAAATTTTCAATTTTGATTAGAAATCAAAACCAAGAATTTGTGCTGAGCTGAGCTCCAACAAGTGATGCAGAAAGTATGCATCCGTCTTCCAGGTATCTCTTGCATTGCACTCTTCTACTAATTTCAAATCTTTCCCATGTTGAAATCCACAGAAATCACTGCACATTCATTCTCCTTGCAAAACTATTCTTCCTTACTTCATAACCCCCCCACTCCCTGAAACTCTACCCTACTCTGCTTCATTAAGTGTATTCATACTAGCATCAAAGCATCTCCTGAAAAGATGAATTCAGAAAACAAAAGTAACAAGTTTATTAGAAAAGGATTTTTTTCCTCCCACCTCCCATTTCCACTGTGATCTCTCTGTCTTCCCTCAACCCCGTCTCTTTTTGTAGTGTGGAAAAAATCGATTAAGCTCTCTGGTATACATATTGCTGCAAGCCTCATTCTCCTCCTGGAGATTTCTTCAGCTGTCAGGAGACACTTGTCTCCTTTGCTAGCATTGTTGGAACGGCCTGCTAGGCTAAGGGGGTGTGGAAAAGGGGGTTAGAGCCTGGCAGATGCCTTTTTTGTTAAAGACAAAAGACCCCCTGCCACTCTCTCCACTTTTCAGCACTTTCATCCACAGTGGATCAAAATGCTATTCTGCATATGAAAGGAATTTGGCATTATGCACCTCAAATTAGCCTATCGCCATCCCGCTAGCCTCCAAGTCTTCCCAACAAAAGCACTCACATCTGTTTTATCGTTCACCTCATCTTCTGGGAATTTTTCTCTCCACTCTCAGTTTTTGAGGGCCATTCAGCCCCTTGAATTATAGTCTGTGGGAGCATCTTCCTTGCTCTGAGATCGCTCAGCCGGACAATTTGCTTTTAATTGTCTTAAGGAATCATGGGCTGGTTTTAGGCACTTCCCAGTGACTAACTGCATCTCTTACAGCTTCCATTCAGCCTCTTCAGCCAGTTCTTTTCCTCTTCCTTCTCCTTCTCCTTCTCCAAAGCATGTTTCTCTCCTTGCTTTTCACCTGGAGGAAGCCATTGCTTCTCTGGGCCAGCGAATAATATCACCCAAAATCAAAGCAAGCCTCAAAGGCATCATGACTATGAAAGTCAGTAATTCTCCTTTGTCATGGAGGCATGACAGTAGGCTAAGTGCTGAGAAGTAAGTGTGATTTCTTGCTCCAATGTGATGTAGCTCCTTAGATGTTTGGTGACTGCACCTCAGCTGCCTTCAGGGCAGAAAGTTGGGACTGGCATTCTCAGACCCTGGAAACCTGAACCCACCCACCATAAGGAACACTGCAAACACTACCTTGCACACACTGTCAGGAGAGGGCTGATTTTGGCAGATGTTGAAGATATCAACAGGAGATTTAACTTGCTATCTGCAGCCTTTAGGGGAGCCTAAACCACTTTCAGGGCTGTTGCACCAGATGAGATGCTCCCTGTGGCCAGTGCAATAAGCTTTTGTAAAGAAGAGAGAAAAAGGAAGCAACTTTCAAAATTTGGGCCACTTTTGTCAGAAAGGCTGGATTCTGGTAACCAGAAAAGACAGATTATTTGAGGGACACATCCAGAGTCTAGAGATGGATAGTACAAGTCACTGAAACAAAAGGAGTACCTATGAACTACAAGTTTCCAATGGGCTTGGTTTTATTTATGGCTCTTGTTCTCAAAAGCCAGCATTGCAAGCAGAGGGAGCACCTCTTCTCTAGCATGATCATCCAAGGCACTTAGATGACACTCTGTTTGCCTCAAATCAGACACACAGATGCAGGGGTAATGGCAGTGAAGAACTGGATCTTTGGTCTGCTGACAGAAAACTTACCCTGACATATCTGGTGTCAGAAAAAGACACAAGGAAGTTTATGATTGTTATCTGGGACTTATACGGAAATATACAAGCCAACCCTTCTCCAACTAGGGCCTATAAAAACAAGGGACTTCCAATAATTTATCAAGCACTTTTGAAGCACTGAATGAATTTATCATCCTCCTCCTAATGCAGCAGGATGGTAGATAACGCTGAATGAGAGGAACACTGCTTCCAGCACTGCTGGAAGAAGTGCAACTCCTTTACTTGTAACAGACTGCATTCATATGTAGCCTTTTTTCTGTGTAATTTACACTGATTTATAGGCTTTTAAGTTTCCACTCACAGCAGGAG
>VYZX01007907.1:56293-91622 GCA_013401335.1 Brachypteracias leptosomus | reverse complement strand
TAATTCCACTGATAGAGGCCTGTCCTGGTTTCAGCTGGGATACAGTTAATTTTCTTCCTAGTAACTGGTATAGTGTTGTGTTTTGGATTTATTATGAAGATAATGTTGATAACATACTGATGTTTTCAGATGTTGCTAAATAGTGTTTATACTAAGGGATTTTTCAGCTTCTCATGCCCTGCCAGCAAGAAGGCTGGAGATGCCTAAGAAGTTGGCAGAGGATACAGGACAGCTGACCCCAACTGGCCAAAGGGATATTTCATACCATATGACATCATGCCCAATATATAAACTGGGGGGACTTGGGCTGGAGGGGCTGATCGCTCCTCGGGGATTGGCTAAGGATCAGTCAGTGGGTGGTGAGCAATTGTATCACTTGTCTTTCTTCTGTTTTCTCTTCCTACTGCACAAATTTGAGCTCTATATACATCCATGCTCTTTACCATTCCAAGTCCCCTTTTCCAGACCTACTCTTCCCCTTCTGCTTGTTTGTGTGTGACCTGCTGGCATTCAACTTGATTTCATGATTATCCAAGTAAGCCCCAGAGTCAGTGAAACTGCCCTTGATCAGCTGGAGACCTGACAAGCTCAATCAAAACTCACTCAATTTAGCACTTCCAGTGTTTCGCTGTCTTGAAGGTGTGAAGAAGGGTAGGGTCCATTCCTGATGGTCACATGCTCAGTGCTTGAACTCACAGTTAACTGACACCACATTTGCTTTTTGTAATCAGGCTGTTCGCATCTCCCAGATTCAATGGCAATCAATGTCAATGTTTCAGGTTCAAACTCAAGTTGCAAAGATAATGTATCAGATTCTTCTAACATGACAGTATTGATACTTTGCCAGGTCACAAGAAGCACTGAGGAAGGAAGTGCTTCCACATCCAACCTTAAATGGTGAGAGTGAGATCCAAGGGAGACAACTCAGTCCCCTGGTATGTGAACAGCTGGTCAGCAACAAAGCTTAGTACCAAACTCAGAACCCAAACCCTTTGCAGCCTCTACCTTTCAGATGAAGCAGAGAGCATGCTACCTGATAAGTCTCTTGTGCACACCAGGAAAATGTGAGTTTCCAAAAGTAAAAGTATCAGCACTACTGGTAAAGAGGTGGAAACCTGAGTTATATATCAGGTTCACAGCAAGTATGTCTAAATGCATGTACGCTCGTAAACATTTCAAACAAATTAAAAACAAAACTTCAAGGCTACACACTCCTTCGCTATAGAAACTGACAAGTCATCCCAGCTCTGGGACATGGGACTTCTCCCAAGTACTCTTTGCACAAGAAAGACAATCAAATAAAAGTAAATCTAAATCATAATTTCCTTCTGAATCTGTCTGCTAGAGATATCCAGCCACTACTGCGACTATATCATCCCTATGCAGAAGCCCTTAAAAAAATATTATTAGCCCCTTTATTTTGCCTCCAGGAAGGAAGATACAGACAATTTTACTTATGATGCAGTTAAACCAGCCCCAAGTTTTCAGTTTACTTAGTGACCACAACTGCTTCAGTGAAGTTTTTATACAGTCTTCTAAATTCTGAACTGCTGACACAAGAAAATACCTCTGCTTTTGTCAAGAGGGCCTTCAGCCTCAGTCTTGTTCTCTTTAATAACCCCATAATGGAGAATGAGGTGTCTTTCAAAGGTGTTGGCAAGCACTGCAGCTAACACACAAAAGACGACTTTGCAGAAAGCACACACTCTAGAGGGGAAAAAAACCCAAAACAAACAGTTCAAATGCTATAGGTTCCCTTTTCACAAAAGTGAGCAGATGGATGTATCAAGCCTGCTGAAACAGGTCACCAGGCACTAGAAGATACTTTGACCATGGGGCTGGCTGCTGGAACTAATGCCTCTAACTGCAAAGGTCCTTCTCCTCCTCTGCAGATGTGAAATACCATGTTCTCAGATGCATTGCTACTGCTTTTAAGAGAGAGCTCCCAAAATATTTGCTCCTCCTTTTTCCATGTATCAACACATGTCAAACACGGACTTCAGCTAAAGCATATGTACCACCCTGTGCTACTAGCCATGGCTGTACCATGGCTTGGGGAGTCCATAGTCACACAAGGCTTGTGACCTTGTGCAGCACTTCAAGAAGTCAGATATCATGATCCAAGAACTCTGTCCAGGATCACTGTTCAAACTAGTACAGACGAGTGCACTAAAACATCATAATCCTGCCACACTTCGTTTCATTCTCGATATATTCTAACACTTTAGTAAGTATTTCCTATCCAGTAAAAGTTTATGGGATTTAGTACATTAATGGAATAAATGAATAATTACAATTCATTTGCAACGTTTCTGAAAAATTTGGTCCCAAATTGATTGTTTACTCCTGGCTCTCTATCCCAGTAAATGAAGACTTATTATGGCAAATATATTTTGAGTTTTGTTATTGTTGTTATTAATTCCAAAGTCAAAAAGGTCCCCAGAACTTCTTTGAAAATAGAGTGGTATTTCAAACAATTATGGTAAAACAAAAGAATAATCTCAGATGGATCAAATTAAAATACGGGAAGAAAAAAATCAAAATAGATTCACAAATAAATATGAGGAATTACTGGGAAGGTAGCCATACAATCACACAGGACACCAGAAAATCTATGAGTGAACAACATGATGCTAGTGTAAAATGCAGTTTCCAGAAGTGTAATACGCAACATGCTAGGAAGTAATTAACCTGTCCTAGCCAGCTCTGTTGAGGCCTCTGCCAGACTCTTGCATCCAGTTTTGGACACCACTGCCACAGAAACAAATTCAGAGTCCAGAGAAGAAAAGGAAGACTGTTCAGAGGTTTGGCAACATAAACTACAGGAAAGGGTGAAGAAACTGCCTTAATTTGGAAAAGAGAAGCCTGAGGAAGGAGACAGGCATCACCACACTTCACCCTGGCTACTAAAGGTAGTTTGCAAAGGAAAAGGCCATCAAGCTGTGGTCAACAGCTTGGAGATGACAAGATGACACCAGTTCAGCTTGTAATAGCAAGTGGTTTAGGTACAGAGCAAAGATAATATGGGAAGGAATGAAGCAGGGATGGATTCTCCAGAGTCACTGCACAATGTCCACTGCTGGATTTAAGACACCATTAGCCTCATTTCCCATGCATCGTTTTGGTGTACTTATCCTGCCTTGGAACAAGAAGATTAATTAGGTTTCTGCAGCTTCAGTAAGTATTTTTAGCTGTCATAACAAAGTGCTCACAGGCTATAAGTAACTGCTTCTTCAGGTAAGAAGACAATAACTGGAAGTAGACAGACACACTGCTGTTAGGAAAGGCTGAGTGTGCTCAGCAGAGCGTGGAAGCAGAGCACACCAGGTCTTCCTGCCACCAAGTTCCCACCATACCTTGTAATTCCTTGTAAGTGGGAGCCACTTGAATGGTTTCCCTGATAGGCCTGTCTTCAGGACCTAGCCCATAGGGGATGCCTTCATGTGGCCTGCTGATGTTTTCTACTGTACATTTCTGTGTTGCAATGCACATATGATAGTTTTCAGCCTTTGATGCCTAAATCATCATCTGCTTACCATCCTCCTCAGCCTATGTTCTTAAGAAAAGGATGCCCCAAAAATGGCCCATTTCAGACAGTAAAGTGAAATACTAGGTAATACGTGTGTCCAGATAATCAAAGGCATAAAGGAAGCAAGCTCTGTTTTTTATAAACTGTATTAGAAAGCACGGACAAAACCAATAAAGCTGCCTCAAACTAGTATTTCTTACTATAGTAGTAGCAATTCAATTGTTCAAGTGTGTCTTCATTTTGAACTGACATAATACTTGAGGATTTTCTCTTCTTAAAATATTTGTTGCCTTATTTTCCCAGTTATTTCTGCAACTTTCTCCATCTTCCAGGCCTAGCTACCTTGCACAGAACTTTCTTATTTTAAGTGATCCAAGAATATTGGATATTTCCAGCTCTGGAAAACAGAGCAACGAAATGAAACCAAGTCATATTGACTGACAGATTGCTCCAATCTCTAGTCTTTTTGTGTATTTGTGTCTCTCTACTTAAAAACTTCCAGATGCTGCTGCAATATGAAATTGAAATTGGCTAAAGAACTGTATGCACAATAATTAAGAGATGTCTAATATGGGGGAAATAAATGTATGCAGAGAGAAAGTTAGTGTCCAAAATAATAAGATAATCTTCCCAAAGATTAATTTCTGAGAAGACAGGCTACGAAAAAGCATACTCTCAATGGTAAATTTGCTAAACTCAGTAAACCCACAAGATCTGAAATGTATTTGTTTGTTAAACAACAGAATAATTTAATCTTGGAGGTTGTCCACATAGTAGTGTTTAGCATTTTCTCTGGATCATGACACCTGATAACAATAAAATCATCCATGTCATATGAGCTCACTACCCACAGAAGCAGTTTGCAAATGAGCTCAGTTAGGAATTTTAGTAACTGCCAACTGTATGCAGTTAATTGGTTCTTCAATTTAAATTTTAGTAAATTCATTAAATAAGTCAGTTTATTTATAAGCCTACTTAACATAGCAAGTGTCCTTGTTAAATTAGCTGTTAATTTACTTACTGAACAGAAACCATTCATGTGTATCTACTGAGTTTATAGGCCACTCAACTTATTCCTGTAGCACAAACAGATGCACAACATACTTCTAGCAATCAGAAAAGGTTGCTGAAAGCGTGACTGTAGCCAAGCAATTTCTGCCACGCACAGGCCGCATCCACATGAAAGAGGAAAAGAAAAAACAAGTATAACAAGAAAAGTTATTATTTCCTAATACTCCAATCCCACCTGATAAAACAGCTCTCTGCCAAACTCTGCTTCCTGACTCCATGTCTTTCTCAGATTCTCTTCATACATCTGAACTCCCATCGTACTGCTCCTTTACCTTAGCATGCTTGTGTGCACACACATGCTGCACCTGAACGCAAAGAGGTACTACTGAGGGAAGTCTGAGTGTCATTTCAGTGCAGTGTTATGGAGCATCTGAGGCTCCTCCCCAGCACAGAACAGCTCCAACAGAGATGTATTTAGTGCATTCACCTTCCTGCTGAGACTTAGACATGGTAGGCAATGCACCCAGCACTGACAGCCAGTCCTAAAGCTGCTGAGGCAGAACAGCACTTGCAAGACTTCACCCACATTAGCAAGCTTACACCAACATGCGCACAAACAAAAAGCCACAATTAGCAGCATCAGCAGCATGTGAAGCTGAATCCCTAGCACAGGCTGCCTGCGATTTTTACTTGGAGACAGCTAAAAAGCAGGAAGTGAATGTGTGCACCATGCAAGCACCTGGATGCCAGTGTTGCCATGTGGCATGGAACCTGGGCAGTCTGAACTGCTGAAGAAATAACAGTAACCAGTAGTTTACTCACATTTTGCCATGCTGCCACAAAACCAGCTCCCATACACAAGAAGCTCAGTGGCCAGAACCTTGACACTGTCAGCAGCAAACAGCAAGCTGCAGGACGAACGACTTCTGCTGGAGAGGACTGGCAGGAGATGCTGCAGAGCAGAAGCAAAATCCAAATTTAAACCTTGGCAGCAGATGGGATTTACTGCAAAAGTGTTGCAGCATGCCTAGTCTTACCATATGTGGATGTTTCTCTCTACTGGAAAACCACTAGCTGCTCTTACCTTCCCCCGAATCATAAAAGCTCACGTAACTATGGAAGAGAAAAGCAGACAGACAAGGATTCTCTGCCATAGCATTTACAGAGTTCTCAAATTCTCCACCAAATTGCTTGCAAGTTCCAAATATATGCAAAGGTCTTCTTTCAACGTAGACAATAAACTTCATATTGCATTTCTCAGTACTGACTTTCAGAGTAATTCACAGGTAGACACTTCTAGTCATTCCCTACTGCCTTACCTAACCAATGACTAGTAAACCGGGAAGAAATTTGCGTACAACAGCTGGATCTTTTAATGGCTGCCAAGATAGCAACCAACAGTTGCCCTAGGAAGTGCTGGGCAAAAGAAAATTAAACTATTGGAGTTGCAGAACAAGCATAATAAGTCAGCACAAAGCATATCCAGCCACCTTTCTGAAAGTCATAGTGTAGTTTTTCAAAACAGGTTCTCCAAAGTCAACCTACAATAAAATTTCTGTATACAAAGAGACTGCATTTCAAAAATTCAGTGCCTCTTTCAGCTCAATTCAAACAATTGGGAGTCAGTATCTAAAATAAAATCTAACTTTTGCAAACAAATATAATGGAATAATATTTAATATAATGGGATAATTGTAAAATAAGTCATTTTGGAGCTACCAAAAAGATTTTTAGCTAAATCAATGTTCTTTTAGTTCTTCCGTTCTCATAAAATTGAGATTACAGCCATACACTGCAATTTAAAACAGAGACCTTTCCATAGCCTGGAAAAGTCTGCTTGAAAAAGAAACCATTTCTCACTTTTTACTTGTAACATTAAAAGCCATAGCTGAGAAAATACAATTCCTTGGCCTGGGCCTATGAACAATCCAGTGGAGAGAGAGAATAAGCATCAGGCTACCAGAACTGTACTGAAGGACCATTTAAGCTGCAGAACTCAAGGACATGGCTTGTCTCCTCCAATTTAGTCTTCCTCCTGTTTTATATCCTGTAAGGATAACGCTACATCATAAGAAAAATTGTGAACTGTATGTGCAAAAGATTCAAGTTTCCCTCAATCTGAGTTACACCAAACCCATGTTTTCAAAAAGCCAAAAGGACCCCACCACCCAGGACCACTGCAAGACATTTGTTTGCACTTGACTTTGTCTATCCTGTTGTTAGCATAATCTATGAAAAAGATACTCAGCAAAGCAAGCCACAACCTTTGCCTCTGCTCTAGGCCAAAAAGCACGCTCACGCTTTTCCTTTGCATCTGTGTTACATAGCAACACAGCTGAGAGTAAAGCCAAACCAACAAGAAGCAAAGAGTCTTCTCACCCTCAGAAATCTCAGCAGATACACTGCACTCCACTACCAGTTGGAAAAAACACTTGTTCACAGCTCCTTCTATAGTGACACTGATGGTGGGGCTGTCACAACACAGGCAAAGTAACTGTGAGATGATTCAGACCTAACATCCTCTTATGAACTGTGTCACTGAAAAGAATAAGGGTGCTTTAAATAGCTCCTTCAAAATCCAGTACTATACAGATAGTATCTACCCCTGATAGCCCTAATCAGCAAAGATTTTCAGATGCAGACAGAGGATGCAGGAGTTCAAATCCCATTGAGACTAATAGCATTTGTTCTTCCAATCCACTTAGCACTTTCCAAGATCTGCTTCAGCCAACAGATATTTACTTATCTGGCAAACATGACATCCAGGAGCAAAGGGTATATTCTGCCCTCACACTGCAAGAACCCTATAGAAAAACACAGGAATTGAGAAGCACTTTCAAGTTACTTGAAAAAGGGTGGTGAGACACTGGAACAGGTTGCCCAGGAGGGTTGTGGATGCTCCATCTCTGGAGGTGTTAAAGGCCAGGTTGGATGGGGCCTTGAGCAACCCGGTATAGTGAG
Organism: Brachypteracias leptosomus; assembly: GCA_013401335.1. Lineage (NCBI taxonomy): Eukaryota > Metazoa > Chordata > Aves > Coraciiformes > Brachypteraciidae > Brachypteracias > Brachypteracias leptosomus. The sequence goes on along the minus strand of VYZX01007907.1, from coordinate 84,121 downwards.
AAGTGTCCCTGCCATGGCAGGGATCTTTGAGGTCCCTTCCAACCCAAATCATTCTATGACACGATTCTATTATAATCCTCAGGTGAATTCTGCACTGATTTTCCAGGTGATATTCAGTACACGCTGTCAAATGCTTTGTATCATCTACACCACCAGCAGTTATTGTGCATCACCCACTGCACAAAGCATAAATCCACCAACATGACTCATAGGCTTGAACTAAAAGTTACCATGAGCCAGCGTCACTCATGTAACCATGGGAGACAAAGCACTCAGGAACATTAGGTTTAGGCCATATAGGAGCATCTTCCAGAACTGCCCCCTAATCTAAAAGGGCTTACCCTTCTGCTATTTTTCAACATGCCCATTGATGACAGAAGTGTGAAATGCTGTTCCAGCCTCTAAAATAATTCAATTTACACTGATCAGAGCCCTGAAAATAGAGAAATCCTGAGACATCACTTATTCTCCACCTCCAGAAGTATGTAAAGAATCACTCTGGTGCCTGGAGACACCAGGGTCTTTTTTCATGACATACCATGCCATGCCATTCTTCAAAGGAAAATAATGTTTTTGCCACGGATATGTTTTGCCAGGATACTGTTGGCCTCCTTAGTCACCTGGGCACACTGCTGGCTCATGTTCAGCCAGTTATCAACCAGCCCTCTCTGCCAGGCAGCTTTCCAGCCACACTTCCCTAAGCCTGTAGCATTGCATGGGTTTGTTGCGACCCAAGTGCATAACCCATCACTTGGCCTTATTGAACCTCATACCATTGGCCTCCACCCACTGATCCCACCTGTCCAGGCCTCTCTGCAGAGTCTCCCTAACCTCAAGCAGATTGACACTTCCAACCAACTTGATGTTGTCTGCAAATTTACTGAAGGTGTCCTCAATATCATCATCCAGACCACTGATAAAGATATTAAACAGAACAGCCCAAATACAGAGCCCTGGAAAACACCACTTCTGACTGGCCACCAGCTGGATTTAACTCCATTCACCATAACTCTTTGGATCTTCATCCAGCCAATTTTCTATCCAGCGTACACCCATCCAAGCCATGAGCAGCCAGTTTCTCAAGGAGAATGCTCTGAAAACAGTGTCAAAAGCTTTACTAAAGTCCAGATAAGCAACATCCACAGCCTTTCCCTCATCCACTAAGGAGGCTGCCTTGTCAGTAGGTGGAGATGAGATTAGTGAAGCAAGATCTGCCTTTCATGAACCCATGCTGACTGGGCATGATCAACTGGTTGTCCTGTATGTGCCACATGATGGCACTCAAAATAATCTGCTCCATAACCCTCCCCAGCACCGTGGTCAGACTGACAGGCCTGTAGTTCCCTGGATCCTACTTCTGGCCCTTCTTGTAGATGGGTGTCACATTTGATAACTGTCAGTTCACTGGGACCTCCTCGATTTGCCAGGACTGATGATAAATGATGGAAAGTGGCTTGGTGAGCACTTCTGCCAGCCCCTCAACACACTTGGGTGGACCCCATCTGGCCCCATAGAATTGTGCACATCTAAGTGGTGTAGTAGGTCACTGATCATTTCCTCTTGGATTATGGGGGCTTCATTCTGCTCCCCGGTCCTGTCTCCCAGCTCAGAAGGCTGGACGCTCAAAGAGAGAACTGGTTTTACTATTAAAGACTTGGGCAAAGAGGGCATTGAGTACCTCAGCCTTTGTAATTATGTCTCCCTCTGCATCCAATAGAGGATTGAGATTCTCCTTAGTCCTCCTTTTCCTATTAATGCATTTATAGACACATTTTTAATTGCCTTTTATGGCAGTAGCCAGATTAAGTACTAGTTGCATTTTTGCCTTTCTAGTTTTTTTCCTGCATAGCCTCACAAAAATCTTTGAAGTGTGTCTCGTTAAAAGAGCAGCAACAGGGCTGGATGGTTGCAAAGTTTTCCTGAGTAATCCTGTCCCTAGATTGTGGTATGATAAGCCAGCAAGGACTTCAAGGCCACAACTGATACACCATCCTGCAACCCAGTAGTATGCTGCACACCACAGTTTTCTTCTGTACCACATACTGTCTTATGCCTATGACCTCCTCTCAGGAGTTCTCCTCTAGATAAAAAAATTCAGTACATGTTTTGTACTTCCGAACCCAGATTGCTTTTGATATGTGGTTCCAGAAGGGTTACCTGTTCCTGCCTTCCTAATGCAGGCTAGCATCCTCTAGTTCTTGTTACAAAGCAGTGAAACAAAGCAATTCCTTAATCTCTGTACCTTCCTGGTCAGCATCTTCTCTGTGCTAGCCAAGTTCAGCAGAATAGCTCTAATGCATTCACCATCCCTCAGCAATAATGTGCCCCTAATTGAGAAAGTCAGAGAATCATAGAATGGTAGGGGCTGAAAGAGATAATCTAGTCCACCCTCATGCAAAAGCAGGTTCACCTAGGGCAGGTTACACAAGAATGCATCCAGGTGGGGTTTGAAAGTCTACAGAGAAGGAGACTCCACAACCTCCCTGGGCAGCTTGTTCCAGTGCTCTGTCACACTCATGGTAAAGAAGTTTTTCCTGATGTTGAGGTGAAATTTCCTGTGTTCCAGTTTGTGCCCGTTGCCCTGCGTCCTACAACTGGGCACCACTGAAAAGAAAAAAGCAGAACAGAAGCATCCCTTGCCATTTCTCATTAGATGGAGCATAGAATGGCATGTTAAATTCAGAATGCACAGAGTAGCAGGCTGCAAATCAGGGATGGCCAGACAAATTGTTTCAGCACAAAACAAGAGAATGAAAAAGGTGCTAACTACACAGTAAGAGGACCCTCTGCTGTCATAGGCCACACTGTTAATAATTATTAATGCAACACTAGGCAAGCACTGGCACACTTCTCCAGTTAGCTTGCTATACAGCATTATAAGCTTACACTCAAATACTAACCATAATGGCTACCCCTGTGTCTGTTTCTGCTGTATGCTCAACACCACAACCAGATTGCTTCTCCTCAACACACCCCTCTCTTGATGCACTGAATCTACAAAGCCCTGCCTAGATACAAATTAGCACAGGAAGCTAATTTTCATTGCTTGGGAAAGCCATGTGATGTCCTTACTGTCCCACTAGGACAAGTTGTGAGACTCTTCATGGGGGCCCTCAAAAGACCTTCACAGAATCACCCCTGTTGGAAAAGACTTTTAAGATCATCAAATTACCCATCTCTACCAGGTCCACTTCTACACCATATCCTTGAGCACCTATCTAGACAGCTGTTAAATACATCCAGGGATGGTGATTTAATCACCTCCCTGGGCAACCTGTTTCAGTCTTTGATAACCCTTTCAGTGTAGAAGTTTTTCCTAATGTCTAACCTAAACCTCCCCTGACCTAACTTGATGCCATTTCCTCTTGTCCTATCCATTGTGCCTTGTGAGAAGAGACTAACACCCACCTCCCTGCAACCTCCTTTAAGGTAGTTGCAGAGAGTAATAAGGTCTCCCCTCAGCTTCCTCTTCAGACTAAACAACCCCAAGTCCCTCAGCTGCTACTCATAAGGCTTATTCTCAAGACTCCTCCCCAGCTTCATTGCTCTTCTCTGGACCTGCTCCAGTGCCTCAATTTCTTTCTTATGCTGTGGCGCCCAAAACTGAACACAGTACTCAAGCTGTGGCCTCATCAGCGCCTTCTTGGCCACCTGGGCACACTGCTAGCTCATTGTTCAACCAGTTATCAACTGTCATCTCACCACATTTCCATGACAACAACCATATCGTAGTTTTCTCACTGCACGATGGTCTCCAGTTCCTCCTACTTTGCTGCCCGTGTTGTGTGCATGGGTATAGACGCACTTCAGCTGGGACAGTGATCCTACAACCTTTTTGTAGGGAGAAGCCCTGATTCCCAGCAGCCCATTCTCAGATGCTTCCATAGATACTAGCCTAGCAACTCTTGTGTCTTTGCTGCCACACAGATCATCACCCCTCATGTCCACTGAGAGCTGACTAAGACCTTACTACCACGCTGTCCCACAGGTACTGGCATGTCACTCCCAGGCTCCTCTCTAGCAAGTCCAGTTTTATCCCCATCCCCCTTCAAATCTAGTTTAAAGACTTCTCAAACCTTAAACATCTGAAAACTTAAAGGATATATATAAAAATTGATGGAGAACATAAAGCACCTATTTCATATGCCATGTGTCTTTAATTCTACAGTTAAGCATTGCTAGAAAGCCTCACATGTAGTTGCCACTCCATTTGTCAGATGATGCACAGCACAAGGGACTTATGTCTACAACATTTTAGTGGCAAAGCCTGGTGTAAGCCAAGGCCTGACACATTAAAAAACCTTGGAGCCAAATTCTGCAAACTTACACGTTGCTTGAAAGTCAGATAGAAACAGTATGAGCAAATATGCATGAAGAACTCTACTCTCTGCAGGACATACTAAGTGACTGCCACCGGCATACACTGGAGAGGTAGAGGGGAAAATAGTGCCCTAGTAGTCTCTGTCCTTAAGAAATTTGACTTTGGCCTTCTCAACTCCTCCAACAACCATTCCACAAATCATCTTCTCATGGCTGCTCACACTGTGCAGTTTTGTAACCCAGTAATCCCTTTGCTGTTTGATTCATGCTGGGACAGAGCTGTTTCCTGCCACTCCTCAATAAATAAGATGGCCTGTGACTGAAAATAAGATCATCTTCCTGGTAGGAGCTCAGGCTAAGAAATGGATTGACTTCAGACACCACTATGAGACACAGAGACTTAACCCAGTTTTCATTCCTGTGAGTCTTAGCAACAAGATAATTTTCCCCTGCCACTCTTATTACAAATCATTGCAGAGATAAGGCTGACTGCTTCTACTTGAATCAGTCTGAGGCAAGTACAGCTTCTTCCCCCATTAAAAGTAAATGCAGCACAGCTTTCAGAAAGATGTTTTCCCAGCAGCATTAACTCTCAGCTATAAAAACCCATTAATAAAATCCTCTACTGGAACCTTCTATGGCCAAGATAAAGCTCTTGTTATCAGCTAACTAATTTGCAATTAATCTCCTCTGGGGACAGAAGTGGATGGAGGAAAACTTCTTGGCCAGGGCAAAAGCAACCAGAAACAGAGTAAATTATCTACAGGATGTTTGAAAGCCCTGCATAATACTTACAATACCTAAGATGAAGACTCATATGTTGGTGGGTCTCTAAGTTTCCATTACATGACCTGTGGCTAAATCCTGGAAGATAAATTGACTAGCTTCTATGTGAGCCAGGCTGGATTAAGAAGCAATGGAAACAGAAAACAAAATGGAGTTCAAACAGATCAGCAGTGCCAAAGCACATAGTCATGCTCTGGAAGTTCAGAGGCAGGCATTCACAAGCAGAGATGCTGGGGCTGAAGAGGATCTTCTTCAATCAGGCTTGAGATCCCAACTTCAAAGCAGATGTTTCTCCTAATTCAGCAGTGTTGCACCTCAGCCTGGCATGTGTTATAGGACAAGGAAGGATGGAAGGATGGACTGAACGTGCTCTTTATCAAAAGCCTACAGACATGCTCTGAACAGAAGCACTACATTGTTCTCAGGGAGAAAAAAGCAATGTGGACAATCTCTGGATCATTGTGAAAGTCCTTGAGAAAGGTGGGTGAGCAAAGAAACCAGGAAATCTCAACTGGGGAGGAAATGCAGAAGAAATGCCGTAGCACCAGAGCAACTGCATTGCTCCTGAACTGCAATGTTACATTTTCACTCCCTCTACCAGGTAGAAGTTGATAGGCATCTGTGCAGCTCTCTCCACTGCAGACCCTCGGAGGCTCTTTAAGTCACTGTGAGATGGCATTGTTTATGTACAGGCCTTGCTCATGCTCTCTCCTCTGTTTCCAAGCTGGAGGGAAGAGCACTCCTCACCTCACAAGGAGGTTTACCTCACCTTCTCAATGATATGGAAAACTGCTGTTGAGAAACTCGCTTAGTCAAGGAGTTTAAAAGAGAAACTAGGTAACAGTTACAACAGTTAAGCCATCTATAGGTATAGAAATGATTAACCTCAGCATTTGTATAGAAATAATTGTATCAGTCTGAGGACCAGACACCTCTGATTAGGTAAACTGCTATCTCCTCTTCTATAAGCCAAGGAAACAAAGAGCATGCCCAGGAGGGATAAAGGTCGACTAGAAGACTGAGATAAAGATGAAGTAAACAACCACAGGATGAAGTAAAGACCACCAGAGTGACGATGGCATCAACTTTAGAGTGCTAGATGGTAGCAGAGACCAAGAAATCCTAAACTGATACAAGGGCAGAGATATTACAATGACTTTGGGGAAAGGGGTTGGGCATTTCATGAATATGTATAATTTTAAAGAATAAAAGCTTGTGGCTCTGGGCCAACAGGTGGGAACCCTTATGGAGGAAAATCCCCAGGGTGACCCCAGCGCTGCAATAAAGAATACCTGCTTAAACAGTATACTGATTTTTTTGCTGTTAAGTTAGAACCCCGATTCATCAATGAGTGGAAAACTAAGCCTTACCTCACCCTTCCCCACATCCTCTTGATGCCTTCTTGCATCTTTGGCTGTGCAAACTGCAGAGCATGCAGATGTATGAAAGTGACCAGGAACACAGTTCTGCCTAAAAGAGCATTTACCATGTAGTGCGTAATAAGGTCGTGGGAGACAGGCAGTTGGACTGGCAGGATTTTGGGCTTCTTCCTTGATCATCTCCTGTCAGGTAAGACCACCATCTGGTGCATGCACACTGAGGGTAGGAACACAGTGGGGAGACTTGCTGCCCTGAGTTCTGCACTCATCTGCCAGGACCTCAAATGCGCTTGTGCCTGATGCTGGAGGAGGAAACCTACAACAGACATGCCTCCCAGGAAGCCTGTGGTTCTCCAGCACAGAGCTGAAGTATCTTGAGTGAACAGGATGCTCTTGTAGAGCTAATGCCTATCACTTAGAGGTCCTGGAAAGTTTGCTTAATGGTTACCTTTTTTTTTAAACAGAATTCTGGTAGAGGCCAAAGTGCCTGCTTGGTTAGTCAGTCCTCAGGCACTCCACCAGTTTGCATTATAGCAAACTGTCTTGGGAATAAATGTGTCTGTGTATTCCAGGAAAAAAAAAGTAAACAAAAACAAACCACAAAAAACCCCCCAACAGAATTCTAGCCAAATGTTGATATTAAACTGGAAAAAGGAGTCACAGGGCAGGGTGCTCACTGCCCACCTGTCAGGTATCACCATAGCACCTATGCCCTGGAGACCATCTCCTACCCTGCTCCAAGGAGGGACAGCAGTCCCTGCCCTTTACAGTCTCCTGAAATAGATGTAAATCATGGGGATTAAGGTGGGGGCTTTGTGAGATGAACAAAGCATTGAACTCCAAGGACTGAATTCTGACTAGCCTGAGAAGGAATGTGGCTTCCAGGCAGCATTATGTCTTTATGGTCCCACTTCATTCCTTGTTAAGCAGGTAAATAGAGCCCAGAAGAGCTGATGCCTGCTACTTAGGGAATCTTCTTCTGCAGGTACTGCAGCACTTAAAGAAGCCCTACAAGTATCTTGATCACTGTCACACATACACACACATTTGGCTGTTGCCTGAGGGCATTTTGAGCCAGCTAGCAAAGGCCTTCAGTACCTCAAGCATACAACAGGCCTCTGTGCTTGGTGGTGGTGTTCCTCTGCTGCTAAAAGCTCAGCCTATTTGCAAAGGATGTGCAGCAGAAAGCACACAGCTTTGACCTACAGCTGCCCTCCAACTCCTGCATGCCCCTGTCCGAATACCGCTGTTTTAGAATAATTTCTTGTTCTATGACTCATTAAAAAAAAAAAGTATGGTTTCAGATTAGCGTAAAGACAGTTACATTGGCACTGACAATAAACTTACAAAGCTTCAACCTGATCTACAGAAAATATTTTTTTAAAATCTGGAAACTGCTTGAAATTGCTTGTCTAGCCTTAACTGCAGACATCTAAAAGCCCCAAACTGGTATTTTGTAAGACAGAACAAAATGTACATTGATTCCATGCATGAATTAGCAGCCCTTGGACACTACCTAGCAATCTTTTTCTGTTTCAGAGAGCTATTTGGTGGTGATGTAAAGTCTGAATGATGGCAATTCCACCAGGTCCTAAGGAAATTTGTTCAGCTAGCAAATTGACTTCACTAGAAACCAATTATATTGATTCTGATAGTGTGTATCCTCAGCAGCTAGGCCACTGGACTTGGGGTTTTTGCAGCATTGTCCGTCTTCCTCAGATACCCAAGCATGCTCATGAAATAATTTGTCAGTTTCTCCACAAACAACTTTGTAGGTCAAGTTTCTTTACTCTCCTGTTGTATCAGCATGGTCTTCAGATCCCAAATTAATTGTGTAGCTCTTTTCTGACCTTGCTTCAACTCTTCAATGCTCTCTGAAGTGCTAACACCAGGACTATGCAGTGCTCCTGCACCGGGCTCTCCACCACATTTCTCCCGTTCTTACTACTCACCTGAGGACTGCAATCTCTTTCTCAGCTGCAGTACTGGGCTTCATAGTCATGTTTGCTAATTATCTTCCAAGCACTTTGAATTCCCAATGTATTCCAGATAAGGTCTCCAGCCTTGCTAGTTTGACCATCATGTTTTGCTCTTAAATCTACAGCCTTGTATTAACAGTAGTAGATGAGCCCAGTTCTTCAGTGACTAAGTTCTTCTCCCAAAATTGACCCGTTGTTTACCTTCCCTTCATCTGCAGGATCTTCATGTTTGTGCAAACAATTATTTGCTATTTATATCACTGACAAAGCCACTGGGTAATGCAGGGCCAGGAACAGATACCTTCAATACTGCTCTGAGCATCTCTAGTTTTCCTTCTCCTTGGTGGAAGATGACTCTCCATCTGCAGCTATTTTGTGGGAATGATCACTTTTCCTGGGCTGTTTACAATAAGCCACTTTGATTTTGTCTAGTGTGTACTTTGACATAGGAGGAACAAAGAACAAAGTCAGAAGCCTTCAAATTATATATAATTTTGTCAACACAACAACTTTTTATCACCAAAAATCATATTATCAAGAAATGGGATCATGTTTGTCTGACAAGGCCAGTTTTCCATTCAAGGGAAATTAGCTAGCATCATCCTGCCTTCTCTCAGCTCCTTGCCACCTGCAGAGCCCATGCTTTAAGCAAACTGAAGCTTGGGGAGCTTTACAAGCTATCAACTCATTGTCCCAGAATAACACTGGTAGAGTAGGTTTTTTCCACTCCCCTTAAGTGTATTGAGTGCCTATATTAATGATTCAAAGAGCTTCTTGGCTTCTCTCTAAATATTTTGGACTGTAGGTTAACTGTTGATACCATTTTGTACATTTAAAAACACTGACATTTAACATTTTTCCTAAGTACTGGAAGTAATTTCTTACCGGAGTAGAAAATATTCCCTTATGACCAAGTTATGAACACACAGTCTTCCCCTTTCCAAATGTCAAGAAACAGTTACCAATTATTTCTGCCTTTTCTTTTTCATAAGTAATAATTTTGCAACCCTTTTCAGTATGGAGCCTGTACTGCTGTTAGGATTTCATGAATCCCTGATACCTTTAAAGAATTCCTTCTTATTGTTCCAAAATCAGTGCCTAAAGGCTCTTCATTGGTACCCTTCGGTTCTCTCATCAATTGTCCGCATTTCCTTGCGGATTACTTGTCCGCATCACTTCCTCTATTTTTCCATTCATCATATTTTGAGGGTTTTTATTGCTGCTTTCTCTGTTAAATAAAACAGCTTTTTTTAACTAAAGAATTAATCTCTGCAAATGCAAAATTATTGTTTCTCAGGGATCTAATGTAGGATTCTTGAAAAACTCCTAATTATCATTCACATTTTTATGTTTAAGTTCTTCCTCCCACTTTATTTGGCCTATAATTATTTTAAGTTTGGGGAAATTAGGTCCTCTTAAAGCACCAATCATACATATTATTGACTGGGACTATATATTCCCTTTTCAAATAGCAAATAAAGTTCAGTCATAATGACTCGTACCTCAGCAAACATCCTTATCAGTCCAGTGATTAATTCATTTTCATTAACCTGGACAAGTTCCAAAATTGCATTACTCCAAGCCAGCTGTGATACCTTGTAGATAGAGTATTATATACCTATGTGTTTTAGGTGAATAGCTTTCTTCCAGTGCTGCAAAAACATAACAGAAATTCCTAAAAGGAAGTATAAATTTTTTCTTTCTTCTACTCTGGTAGACTTTCATCATGCTCATCCAGGTATTGTGCAATACTGATATCAAGCACTTCGGTCCCCTGTACTGTTATTGATCAGCTACAGCCTTGAGCTCCCCATGTCTTCTTCTTTTGTCTTACCAACAGCTTCATAGCAAATAAAAGATATGTGGTGCCACTCTCTCTTCTTTCCATTTCATCCTTCCTAGAAAGCATGGCTGCAGGTACTTTATTTTTAAATATTCCAAACATGAAACTAATCCCAACAGACTTAGCTGTAACAATAGCCCATTTATCTTAATAAACAGGCCTTATAAATTCATAAAGAGATATCAAGTTACGCTAGCTTAACAAGTTACTGTACACTGGCTGAGCAGCAGAGACTGTCCAGAAGCCCAGACTTAGGCCATACTGTATCAATTGTTTCATCAGTAATGCCTCCATCATCATCTCACAGACACTTCTTACATGCCTGCATTTTGCAAAGTCAAGCCTTTGTGCAGGCACTTGGGTAACTGGAAATGTCCTTGGCCAGTACAATTTGTTGAAATACTCAAGCTGTCACAAAGCAGATACTGGTGAGAGGCTGGGAGCAAGCAGCCAGACTGGGAGGAATGAATCTGCTTACTTACCTCTCACTGATGCAAGACTGAAAGGTACACTACCTGTCCACCAAGTACCCATCATGGTCTCAAGGAGAGCATAGTTATACCTCACCTCAGGATGCTGCAACTGCTTGAGTACAGAAATCCCTGCCCTAAAAATCCCCAGAGACCATTTCACCAGGAACACCGACTTCATTGCCTCTCTCAAAGAATCATAAAATGGTTTGAGCTGAAAGGAACCTTAAAGATCATCTAGTTCCGATCCCCCTGCCCCAGGCTGGGATACCTTCCACTAGACCAGGTAGCTCAAAGTCCCATTGAACCTAGTATTGAACACATCTTTGAACAAAGAGCTGCAGAGGAATTTGGTATGTTTACACTTTCCTACCCTGAAAACTCCACGGGTAGGAATTTCCCCAGGCATACATGGAAGTTATGAGGAGTTCTTGCATGATTATAGGCATGGGATATCACAAAGTTGAAGTTAATCAGGTTTGACAGGTGGTCAAACTTCTGCATATTCCTAATAGATTGCTTTGGTCAGAATTAGGCCAGACCTTCAAAACTGAACATCAGCAGCAAATCTCTGTCCAGCATTGGCTAAGGGCGTGTCTTCCCTGTTGGGACAACCATGGTCAAGTGGGCTAGCAACCACAGTGTTAAGCCTTCCCAAAGCTGCACAGCCCTGAGATGTCTAGTGAAAAACCTAGGAGAGTTAGTTTTGTGCTGATCCTGTACAATTGTGCAAAGTTATGCTGCTTTAGCTGCCTTTACCACTGGATGATGACATAACTTACCTGTCCTCCTGGGTGCATTGCAGAGGGGTAAAACTGTGGCAAGAGATCAGTGGATTTGGAGCACCTGAGTGATTTAGCCAGCTCCCCCCTGCAAAACAAATAGAAGAGAAGCCCAAAGCAATAACAAAATCTGCTTTTAACCCCATTTCTTCAGGTGTACCAGAGGGCCAGGACTCAATGGTCTGATGAAAGGTGGAGGGGTAGGAATATGCTTATGACAGTGTCCAGATGAAAGGTCAAATTTTCTCAGCAGTTAAAATCTTTAAGCAGTTAATACAAGACCCCTAACAAACATAAGTTTTCACTTGAAACAACTGAAAATTTAGCCTCCACTGAATCAGAAGAATCCAGATCTGTAGTGTCAGTATGAGGGTCCCCTGCACTGGGACTCATCCAGTAGTGTATCATGGCAGGGCTGCAGCTCCTCTGCTAGTTCAAAGCTTCAGGTGTTAATTATGTAATTGGTTCAACAAGAAGTCCAAACACTCCCTCTGAGCTTGCAGGAAGCTCTTCAAAGTGCCACATGGTGCCAGAAAAGCAAAGCTAGGGAGCTGTAGTGTTGCAGTCCCAAGAGTGAGGGAAAATAGGCTTGAGCCATGCTCAGAGGCTCCTTGCTCAACCAAGTGGAGCACACTATGAAACCCATCGCCCTGATTGAGGTAAGATGGCTTGTCCTGTGTGAACATCCCAGTAAGCCAACAAATGTCATTTCTGAAAGCTGCAGCGAGCTCACTATACTTGGGATGCTCTCAAGTCAGCCACAAGGCATGACATTCTCCCAATGAGCCATGCATCCCAGTGAGGTCTCTCACTACAGCTATTGCCAAGTGGTTGTTATGAGGATACCTCACCAGCAGACATACCCAGGAAAGGCAGCCAGCACCTCAGGTTTTATCTCTGGGAGACAGCAACATCCATGAGATGATGCTTGCTCTCAGGATCAAGTAACACCTTGCAGCATCAACTTATTTGCAGCAAAACCAGACAGATTTGATGCACAGCTGCAAACTCAGTTAATTTGAACTTTGACAGTCTGATGGTTGATAAAGATGTACAAATGTTTTTCTCACATGGGACTGTTTGAGGGACACACTGATAAATTATAAGTAATCCACATAGAAATTAAGGGTTTGCATAAATAAGGTGAAAATCAGACTCTAGCACTGAATCCAGTGATGATGCAGCCTCTGTGCAAAAAAGATCCAGGCTCAGAAAGCAAAATAGGTCAACATAAAAACGTATAAAAGCTACCATTGAAAAAGAAACCCCCCTGAAAAACAAAACGTTAGCTAAAATGTTCCTATAATTCATTTACCAGACCCTTCATGTAAGTTAAGTTTGAAATAGTGTATCTTTTTTTCCCAAATATTATTTTGATTTCTGGCCAAAGCTAGCAATCCTACTAGTCTTCTTAGAGGAAAGAAATTGAGAAATGTACCAGGCCAGCTACCTAAATCTTCCCTTACACAAGGACTGTGATTACACTAAATTGCAGACTAAATACTGTTACACATTTGATTTTAATTGACAGGACTGTTCTTAAATTGCATGAATGGATCCCTTCATGGATCTCTCCCTGCTTTCAGATTGCTCAGCCAACTACTCCCCACACACTTTTCTGTTCACACTTGACCTCTGCAGGCTCCAAAAGGATAAGTCTCATGAAAAGGAAGGAAATGTGGACATCTGAGTGCTCCAGCAAAGCTACTGCCAAGCTTAGGTGGGCTGACCTGTTCCTTATCAACTTCCAAGCCCACCTCCTGTTCCCAGCCAGACAGTGGAGCTTGAAAGACGTTGTGTCCGAGCACCAACTTTTACTGCCACTTGTCCAAGCATCCACCCTCACAGACTGCATGCTCCATGAGACTGGATAGATGCACCGTGACCCAGAGCGTAACTTGGACTGTCAGTGCTCCATGCAGGACTGTCATATGTGCTAGGGTCAGGCTTTGAAAGGAAAAGTGCTGTTGCACTCCTAGGAGCACCATTTCACCTGGCAACTCAGCAAGAAGAACTGCTCTGAGGGCACAGCACACATAGTGGTGATGGCAACACCAACCCAGAATCCCAGTCTGCCTGGCATCTCTCCCAAAAGTGAGCGGGTGGACCAGGAGGAAGGAGAGTGGGCAGTCAGCTACCTGCACTCTCAGCAGAGCTTAGCACCAGGAGAGTCCCACACAGGATACCTAACCAGACCCAGGTGGCTACACATCCTCTGTCCTCATCAACACTGCTGGCATAGCTCAGCATCTCCAGAGAGAAGTCATGTCCTTTGTTTCAGCTGCTCACTTTGGCCACACTTCTGGGAAATGCAGCCTCAGTTATGTTTTGGGAACAACCTTCCCACATCTGCCCAGTGGGGCAGAAGCTCAGCACCTTGTCTCCAGTGATTGCAGAGTACCTAGAGAGTGGCTCTTCCCCTGGCACCTGCCCTCAATTCAAGCTGTCAGGGCCTGACGGATGTGTTGAGCCAGCAATGGCTCTTGAGACATGTGTAAGACTCCCTGGTGTAACTATCCTTCACCCATCTGTCTAATTCCTTTGAAACTGTTCACACATTTTTGTGTCTGAGCATCCTTCATCCAGGCACACTGGAAATGTATGATGTCTTGTGTGGATGTGCGTCCACCTCCTAAGTCTGCTGCCTGATAATAATTTTATTGAGGGACCCATTATCTCCTCTGTTATCAAAAACAATGAAGAATTGTTTCAGCTGCTCCCTTTCTGCATTAGGCCAGATAAAGCAATAGATATCTTAAACTTGTGTTTCATCCTTCTCATCCTACTTGCAATCAACCTTTCTAATTAGCTAATAAAAGTCTTCATGAAGATCATAGGAAATAATTATAGGATTATAGAAAATTGCAAGTCAACAAGGATAATGGAAAACATATCTTTTCCAAAAGTCCAGATAGCTTTTTGTAAGCTTTCAAGTTTACTTGGTAAAGGCAATAGCATCAGTATACAGACTTCTGAGCAGAGTGTATAACAGTAGGAATTTAGAAAAATACAAACCAACACATCACATATTGAAGACACAGGAAACAGAAACAGTAGTTAGTAGACTTGAAAATCTAAATGCAGATGATAAACAACTGTGTAAGCTACTGAAGACCTCTGCAGGGGTAGCTCCTTGCCAGACAGCATTCAACATACCTCAACAAACTAGAGGGCAAAAAAGCCCCAAACTCCAACTATCATGAATGGATTCTGCAGATAAAACAAAGGTCAGGGGCGCAAAATAACTAGGAGAAGAGAGCAGAGGTGCTGTGTAATCTGGATCTCTTGTTAACACAAGTATTGTCTGCTGGTTTACAGTTTGTCTTGGCCACAAAGCAGGCAGGAACTGGATCACAACAAGAAGGGTAACAGTCTCTCATTTGTGGGGAGAAGCAAGAGTAAAAAGGACTTTAAATCCCCCAAATATGACATCTCAGAAAAACACTGCACCTCAAAGAGCCACAGATAAACTCGGATGCATAAAAAAGGAAAGATGAGGAACATGAAATACTACTGTGTCAAGCACATATGTGACTGCCATGATGCAAGACAGATGCTTGGTCAGATTGGAGGGGACTCTCTGCAGTGGCATTAGACTAGATGACCTTTAAAGGTTCCTTCCAATCCAAACATTCTACAATTCTATGCTGCTAGGCCTGGGAAGAACTGAGGGGATAGTTAACAGTAGAAAACCTGGCCTGCTGTGAAAGCTCAACCAGTTTCCTTTGCTTCATTTAAGAACATTAATGTCCTGATTACACAGATTACAGTTACAGTACCCGCACAAGATAGCAGACCAAAGCATAGCACAGAGGCATGACCTGCTGACCAGATGAAAGAGTCAAGCCCACGTTCCCTCCTGCTCCACACTCCTCACTTTTGACTGAGTTGCTCCAAAAAAGCATCCCGCCCACAGCTTCTCTGTGCTCCCTTAAGTGGCCTCTGATGCCTAGGACCCCTCTCAGCCTGCTGATAGAGCTATGCTCCTCTGCAACAACAGTAGCCTTGCTCAAAGCTAGAGGATCTCAAGCGTCATGGAGTGTACCTACCAACCAGCTCACTAGCCTTGTGCTGACTTGGAGGAGGAGAGCAGGATAACCCAGTAATGAGCACTCTCAGACCAATGTACACAACTCATCACCCAGCCCTAAGTGGGAAAAGAGAAAAGTGTATTGGCTTGCTCACATTGTAACACTGGGAGACAGTCACAGGCAAGGGGCCATCAGTGGGAGCTGTGAGAAGAGATGAAGGCATTCTTACTGCCTGACATCATCTGTTTCTGCAGTGTAATATGCTGAGCAAAGGGCATTTTTAATGGGAAAATCCAGACAGTTGATAGGGACACAAAGTGCAAATCCAAGATGCTTATAATGACACATGTGAGCAGTGCAAACCAGTGCCACAGCAAAAGCATTTCTGGGATGTTTGAAATAAAGTCTCCATTATTCTGAATGTAGAGACAGCAAAGAAGCAACTGAATTCCCCTTTTACTCTCACTGAGGGAAGAACCCTGAACTCCCCAGTTAGTTAATAAGATCTTAGCAAAGCCTTAGCTATTTTTGTTCCCACCAGCAAGCTCATTCTCCATTCCTGATGTCTAGACGTGGAGGCTGCAGGTGTGTCTACACACAAACTGAAAACAAAACCAAATCTAGGTCACAGACTTCAGCAGCCAAAGATGCAAACAGGATCAATTCAGTTGTTCCAGCTCCAGTTCATGTGCAGAAAACCCTGATGTTCCCATCACCTGAGGACGGAGGGCTGTTTCTGATGAATACATCTTGAAGTGACACCCTCAGGGCAGAAGACGCAATCAGACTACCACAGGTAGTGTCCCGTCCAACTTGTTCAGCAGTGAGTGCCCTGCTCCTCTGCCAGCTCTTTCACCAAGCAATCACTCTTTGCTCTGCTTCAGTTTGGATCTGAATTACTTCTTGCAGAGCTCCCACCATATGCCTCTCCTTGCTCTGTCTTTCCCTGAGATTCTCTGTTACTGTTGCTGTCAAAGGTCAACCTGAACCAGCATCTCAGGAATGGAAATACTGTCAGATCTGACCTCATCACCCCAGAAATTAAAGACAAACATTAAAATTGATCAAATGTAGCAAAAAAGTCCTTTGTTTGAAATGAGGAGACTAGCATAATTCTCTCCAATTTCCTATCATATCTTTTGAGCCTAATTTCAAGCCAACACTGCTGTTTCTCTAACTTCCTTAGAAGGGTAAAAAACCTAAACCAATCAACTTCTCAATTCACACATAACAAGGCAGTGGTGTCTTGTCTTCCTACTTTCTCTACAGATGAAGGCTGGTCCTTAAACAATCTTACACCGGGGGCTATCAAGTATGGCACTTTCACCCAAGTGGGTATATAGATTAAGTAAGAAAACTGATGTGGCTATTATGTTCAGGAGGGTTGTACTTTCTAAGCAGCAGTCTACAGTTCTCACAGAGTCATGCTAGTGGTTCAAAACTTGGAAGAGCTAGGAACTCTTTAGAGAAACGCAGAAATCTTTGAGCACTTTGCTGCTTGCCAGAGGTCACTCTTTGAGTAGAAACAAGAACAACTCATGTCCCAGTTAATGCAAATTGATCAATCCTAGAAGCCTTTGCTTCATTTTCTATCTGCAACTAACTGTACGAGGAAGTGGCTGAAAGATGCAAAAGGCAAAGACTTTGAAGTGCTCAATCCCAGAACTGGAGCTAGGATTTCAGGAGCCTCCAGTCCTTAGTACCTCCCTGTTTTCTACTGCCACCCAAGCAGCTTTGAAAACTACTTTTGAAAACTCACTTGTGTTCAGATGCTCTGGAAGTTCCAGATTGCTATGGCATGATCTGGACATAGAAAAGACACATAGGGAAAACAATTCTCAAATCAAGTAGACGTAACAGGTAGATTCTTCCACCAAGTGTGCCACACTTGGAGAACCCAAACTGGCCAAGGTCTTGGATAGGAAATGGTGATAGCTGGACAGTGTTTACATGCTTAAGTCTCGGTACTACACAGAGGCTAGACACAAATCCAAACTTCTTGTGTTCAAGCTCAAACTGGCCTATGAGAAGCACAGGCAGATCACCACTCAAGTGTGCCAAAGCAAGGACAAACTTATTTTCTGATTCAATACCAAATTGATTTTTATGACACTACACCTGGAGCCAAAAGCAAAGCTGCATGGGCTTTAGGCTGGAGTATTAATGCCTCCAACCCAGCAAACATGTTGGCACATGCATAACTTGAAAGGAACAGTTGGGAGGTCTGAGGGACTGACTCCAGTGCTGGAATCCAGCAGTGTCAGATTACAAATAGCTACAAAGTCTTTTATCTTCTAGAAGCCTAGATGCTGTTAGGAATGAGACCTACATCCTTACAGGGTATTGTAACAAGAGATGCACTATCCATGAAAGAAGGTGGGGCAAGAGAAAAGAAGTCTTTTCGACAAACGAGGATAGAAACAGAAACAAACAGAAAAATAAAGGCCCTGTCATGGAGACAGACTAATCTCTCCATACTCCCTAAAATTGCAAAGATCTTGGAATAAGAATGGGGGATTGAGGAGGCAGTAAAGTATTTCACAGATTGTGTACACATCATCGCGTACCATATAGGAATGATACTTTTATGGCCTAGCTATGTGGGCGGGCAGCCAGCCTGAGCTGAACAAGAACTGAGAGATTTGGAAGGTAAAATAAGAGAGTTATAAAACAAAAGATAAAGAGAAAACTGGAATACAGCCAAAGAAAGAGACCTCTATGACAAACAGTATTAGCTGTTGTACGTGTGGGGATTTTTTTTTCCTCTCTTCTCACAAAAAGAAGGAAGTTTCTACCTTGAGTTTGTCTGCACTTTGCAGTTATTGAGCATTGTACAACCCCATGGAGACACTGATAAACCTCCAAACCTTCACCTATATTCAACTAATCAGGCCTTGTCCGATAGTATGGATTAAAACAGGGACTAGGCTAAAGCTAAAACCAATGTATTTCTTGTAAGTGGCCTGGAAGTCCTCCTCAATAGGTAGTACAATCATGTTTTAAGTGAAAGAGCAGGAACAAACTGAGACCACTAAACTTATCTGCCAAGTAAATCATCTATGTGTGATTTTGCTGCAACAAAAAAACATTAATTGCATAGGATTAGACCTTATGGGTTTGTGTCCCCATTTTGCCCAGCAGAAGTTTTTAAGTCCTCCCTGTGTGTTTGTTTACTTGAAAGGCAAACAGAAGTGATACAATACAGGTGGTTCCCAGTAGCACAGCAGCCCAATACTAAAGGAAGAAATTTTCAAGGAGCCTATTTCAAAGTCTTTATTTGGCTTATACTAAACACATAATAAACTCAACTGCTCAAACAAACTGACAAGAAAGCTCTGAAATAAAAGATGTACAGAACTGCCAACAATGAGAGTTCACAACTGAAACAACCATGAAATTGACTTAGAAACATAAAAATCATCTTCCTCTGGTTCTTCTTTTCCTTGAGCTGCCTGTTTTGGAATTCCAGTATTGGACCGAAGAGAGGGTGTGAATTTGCAGTGCTATAGCCACAGCAGGCATGCTCCCACAAGGGACAGTGTGCTCCTTCTCCCCTGAAGTGAACAGACATGAGAGAAGCAGTGGCTCACTTGATGCACATGCTCAATCTCCACCCACTGAAGGGTTAATCCCAGGCTCTGATTTTCCCATCTAGAGTTAAATTTCTCCTGTAGTTCCGGTTACCCTAACCCTCTTAGCTGGAGTCTCTCAATAAATGTCACCAGCTTAGGCAACTCTGGATGTTGCAGCTCTATGTCCCCACCCCATGCAGCTTCCCAGCTCACATGGTATTTATTCTGCCTGCAAAACAGCACAGCAACAACCACTCTTTGAAGAAAGCTGTGTGAAGGCCTAAAGTGTCAATAGTTGCATGAGCTTAATGGGGACACGATTTGCAATCTATACTTCTCAGCCTCCCTACCTCTTTCTTACACATAAGTGGAAGAAGCACATGCCCTCACCACCCCCCTTCTATTATGCTAAACCAGAGGGGCAGTGTCAGCAAAAGAAAAACATGGGCAATAATGTTAGTAAACCCTCAACCACATAAAAGGTGGAGGAGATGGGACTTACCAGCCCATTCCTAGAGTGCCTGCGAGCAAATGGCAACAGGACAAGGATTCAAAGCAGTTAAGCAAAAGATCAGAGATGCAAATGAAGCTGTCCAGCTCCAAACATTGAAAAAGGAGTGCAGATACCCAGCTTGCAGTCATGGACTGCCTAAGTGATGCACCCTGCCATGCTATTCCCTGCCCTGTGGTCCCCCACCAAGATTGGTCAGAGTTGAAGCACTTCTGACATCTGCCTCAAACTGCTGTCCCTGCCCATGCTGGGCTGCACCTCTGCTTCTGCTCTTTTGCTTCCAGTAGAGGAAACTCTGCATCAGTGACAGCACAGCCTTCAGAATGCAGGGGAAAGGGTCAGGCATCAGTTGAAACTCCCCAGCCCCATGACCCCAATACCCTTGGCTACCAGGGCATGCTGGAACAGCAGGCCTCACCTATTCCTATGCAAACACCACTTCTCCCTAAACTAGAACCTCCCCACAGCAGAGGTACCCTGGGCCAGAGAGCAACCTTATACCTCTTTGAGATTCCCACTGGGCTGGCAGAGACAGCAACAGATGCTGCTACCTGGTGTATTTAGTTCAGAGAGGAGAGCCCCCAACACACAAACACAAAGGTCATTCTACCTGCCTAGTGTGACACTGCATGAACAATGGTGCTAAACTCCAGCTGGTTTGCAAACACAAAGGCACTTGCACAAGGGTCTGTACTAGCCTCTGGAGCTCCCTCCAGGAAGCTATGCTGTGGTGACCCTTGTCTGGTCTCAAAGAAAGGAAAATAACCCCACCAAAACCACTTTTCTCAATGTAGAGGATGGGCCCTTATTTCTGAGGGCACTCAGAGGTCCACTGGGATGCTTTTCCAACCAGTGCTTACTTCTAAGCTTTACTCATAGCACCCCTGCATCCTGCAAGTGATCACACCTTTCTTAACTAGCTATTACAACAGCAAGTTTAGACACCAAGCCACAGCCTGCCCTGGGCTTCTGCAGGACAACTCAGACAGAGTCACAGAGCAGACATCCAAAGGTCCAGTGTCTCAAGGCAGCTCAGGGAAGAGGACAGGGGTCTCCCGAGGCCAGGTCTAAATGAATTTAGGAGTGGCCTGAACTCCTATGGCTAGCAAACTCTACTGAGGGCACAGGCAAAGACATAGGCTGCAGGGAACAGACACAAGTCTCTGGGTAGAGAGCATTTACTCCACACCTCAGCCCATGCTCTTGCTGCTGTGATATGCACTAAAGCAGCCAGCCTAGCACCCTGCCCAACACTCTATCTCACCTGGGAGAAGTTCAGCCCATTGAGTGGGTGGCACTGCTCCTCCACCTTCTCCACAGCACCAGTTTGCTTCCTCAGCCGCTCCGCTTCCTGGGCCAGGTAGAGATCCAAGACAGGCACACCTCGTGACTTGATGTCTACCTCTGTCAGAGAGTTCACCATCAGCATCACCCACACTGGCCTCTTTCGCTCCCAGTTGCCAGCTATGGCATTAAAGAGGTAGTCCGCGTACAACCCTTTGCCCCGTTGGTCTGGGGTCATCCAGGATGGCATCATGAGCTTGACATACTCCAGGTGCTGCTTGAGCCGGTGGTAGATGTCATGGGGCAACACATCCTGGAGATTCTCCCCCTGTGGCAGTAGCTGGCAGCTAGTGAGCGCTGAGATGGTGTAGGGGTCAGTGAGGTCCAGCTCGAAGTACACAATATGGCTCTGCTGAAAGGCCTTCTTGGAGTTCTCTGGGATGAAATCCCAGACACGTGTGTACGGGACATGAATGGTGCCAAAGAAGTAAGAAGGAGGATCTCTCTTGATGGTCCACAGGAAGGAGTTCAGCTCGCTTTGCTGGAGGAGAGGGAAACACAGCTGAGTAAATACAGACATTTACACCGGGCCACTACAGTACAGGGCTTAAGGAAAACATGGTGCCAAGCCAGCAGGTCACCTCACTCAGCAGCTTGCCAGCATGGACTTTTCCTAAAGTGGCTTTGCTCACACAGAGTCCTCTTTGACCATCATTTTTCTCAGGTCTCAAGGTCAAAATTCAATTTTCATTAATTAGAAATATAAGAAGATTTGCCTTGGTTTTTTTCTCTTCCTGAAAGGCAACACTGGGTCTTCTCACCAGTAGTGCCACCTCAGCTCATCACACAGATATCTGCCAAAACCAACAGCAGAGCACAGCCCAAGCAGGTCGTGCTCCAGGGAAGCAGCTTATCCACCTTCTACATTTTATTGAGTCAAAAGCTGGCATCACTTTGCTAAAGCAGATCAGGAAAGTAGGGTTTCAGTTGCCTTCACCTTTACAGCACAGCAAGGCACCCTTCATGAAAGAAACTGCCATGACACTGAGTCAGAGGGTGCCACATAATCTCAGGAGAACCTCCTGCTCAGATCAAGACACCAAACAAGCAACACAGAACACAGCTGGCAGGCAGGCTTGCTGGAGCAGGTAGAAATACATTTTTACAGGGATGTAGCATGTGGCAGACAGACACAGAGTCCAGGTCCCTCACAGCCCCATCGTCCTCTATCTTAAGCAGCAGAGAAGTACATGCAATACCTTGGAAAATAAGGGAAGAAATTCTGCAGGCCAAACTTAGCCTGTGAACACGGGGAATACTCTTAAACATAGAGAAGGAAAAAGTTTCTTTCTTTAGATTAGCTTTTAAAATCTTTCAAAAACCACAGCCATCAGGAAGTCAGAATCAGATGTTAAGTTTCTTCCACTGCAAAATGTGCCTCACAAGATCCCCAGAAACACTAGAGTACAGGGCTAAGCTCAAGCCCTAAGCAACTCTGCAGGAGAGGAGATCAGATAGGGCAAAGTGGATTCTGCTTGGATCCTGCTAAGTCACTTTACACCAGCAGCAAGCATGACCTCCATTACCTACAGAATATATCCCACTATGTGCTGGGGCCCTTACTGGGCCGATGGACACAGTTTCTACCTGTCTGCGTAGAAAGGAGAAGGTAGCCTTTGTATGTTTAAGTATGAGGACGGACTTCCAGATGCACTCAAACACCTGGTCAGCCTTTAGCCAGCAGATAACTCTAACCTCAGCTCTGAGATTAAGTGTGTGTGTGTGCTGATCCAAGAAGACTGCCTGACTGCCAAATGCAGAACAGGCTGCTTGAAAAAACTTACAGGAAGCACATTGCCTATAAATATCTGATACTAAAGACCAAGGGTCAGAAAGGTCAATCTTAAATGCTGCTCAGCAATGGCTCATCCCAGACAACCTTCTTCAGCAGTTCTCTACCAGGTCACAGATCAGGCAGCAGTCCAACAAAATGCTACCACCAGTCCAGCTTACGAGCACAGATTGACAAACCAAGTATACTCCAAAAAGCTCTTCAGACTCTTCTGCAGCACACAGAGTTTGAATGATACCTCAGACCTTGGCAACACAATGTCACAAGTCCTGATCCTATAGGACAGTCTTGAAATACACTCCTAAATTATAGACCATAAAAACTCTCCTGAAGACCATGGGAAGAGGGGGGGAAAAAACCCCATGATACAGCATTGACTGATAAAGAAGATACAGGCCAATAGCTGAGTATGAATAGACCCTAGAAGAACATGGGAAAATGAATATGCAAAGAAAAACAAGAGGGAAAACAAGACAGGGTTCCCCCTTGTCATTAGTTAGGAGGGAAAAATGGAAGTAGATACCAATGCGGTGAGAAATGAAATTGAAGTAGTCATCAGCCAGCACAAAGGCAAGACCAGAAGTGCTGCTTTCTGTCTACAAGAAAGCAAAAAAAGACAGAAGAGGCACCTGGGACAGTGGGTCAGGATGTCAACACTTTGCACAAGTCTGATCATGTACATGGCAGTTCACAAGAACAGCAACAACTGCAAGGAATCATAAGGAACAAGTGATCACCATCCAGCATAAAACTTCAGTTCAGCTCCTGAATAAAACTGGCCAGAAGGCTCAAGCTCAGATGGATGGTACCAGGCTTTAATGTAGATCATCAGCACTGTTCTGGACTACTGCACACAGCCCAGCTAGAATGCTTGGCATTGCATTCTCACATTTTTGCTCTGCAAATCCCTCTAGCTTTCACAATCGGATACTGTAGGCAGAGTAATACTGCCAGTTATTAGTGGTACCACTAAGGGAATTAGAATTGCTTGGAGCCAGCATGAGGCATCAGAGGACAGGCCTTAGTTTCCCGTCATTGAAGGGAAACCTTCTCAGACACTGCAGAGCCAGTTTTCAGGTACCAGCAGTTGGGTATCATCACCAGATAATACTACAATAGGAGCTCACAAAGCTCACTTTCATTCCAAAAAGTGGCACCACAGCTGCTCAGGACATACTAGTGCCTCACACTCCTATAGCATTTCCGTTTCCTTCAGGAGGTGGAGACTGGAGTCCCAGCACTGCTCTGCCTCCATGACAGTCACCTGCAAAGAGCTTTCTATTGCTCTGTGTGAGTGGGGATGGGGAAGAGTCCTTGAGTGTGCCCAAACAGGAATTTCACTTTAGCAGCATAACAAAAGAGTCAGGTTCACATATAGATCAAGATGCACATTTCTGTCTCTACTCTCCAAATTGCAAGTGGTACTCTTGATAGGAAAAACAAGGAGGAAGGGGAAAAGCTGGAGAAGAGAACACAGGTATCCCAGTTTGCTGACCCACCAAGATCTGAGGCAGCATACCATTAGCTATACCACACTTCCTCTGTACCTAAAGTTTAACCACCCACTACACAGTCCCAGATCAAGGTATTCTGAATGCTTAAGTACCATGGCATGGTGTCTTCTCCCCTTCCTAACCTGCTCAGGTGAACAACATCTGGCTGTGAAGTGATTCAGGGTATCAGCCCAGCCAAAAAATTGCTTGGAACTAAAAAGAAGAAAGGCTTTTCCCTAGCCAGCAGGGGAATGCTGAAGAAGGAAAAGGTAGCCCTCAAGCTGACACTGTCACAGAGACAATGCACTGGGACCTATGTGATCCACTCCCTACCACGAGACAGGGAAAGCCTCCCTTCCAAACCAGGTCTGCACACGGGACAAATTCCACTACTCACTGCGAGATGCAATGGGGGCAGTTAAAGGCAGACAACACCTCCCCAAAGTGAATGAAAACAATGTCAGGCATTGTAGAAATCCTTGCTACAGAAGCCAGAGCGCATGGCATGCAATGTTTCACCCAGGCAGGCAGCCCTACAACCCTCTCTACCTCTTATCTACCCTGGTGTCGTATTTTATCATGTTCATTTATACCCGAGACAAAACTTGTGTCTTTACTCACCATGTAAAGTGCCCTATGGTAATGCACACTGAAATTCTAGAAAGATTTTTAATAGTTGTTCTCTTGAGCTTTTACCCACTTGCATTACTGACACTCTCAAACTCAGCTTAAGACTGTAAGCAGAACTTGCCTGAGGATAAGCACTGCACTGGCTATGACTATTAAAAGAATATACATTCAGTTTCCATTTGGCATAAATGAAAAATAAAAATCAAATTTTTAAGAAGCCAAGGGTTGAGAGCAGACAAAAAGCTTTCTCTGATGAAATGTATATATAGGGAAAGGTAGCTATTTAAATTAAATGGGCCCCTATCAGGAGCCATGCATCATAAAATACTAACCAGCTACAACCACAAGTATTCTGCAGCCTGGATTCTGGCTTTGAATTTACCAGTGTACTGCAGTGTTAAGCAACAAGAAAGCACCACATTACTTAGTAACCGGAATATAATTCAAAAGGATTCCAGTACACTTTATTTTAGATGAAGTGTTTTCAAAACCTTTCTTTTTTTCTATTAGAAGAATGATAGGGCACATTATTGGTTGCAGCTTTAACTATCATTTGGAGTGATGATGAGAAAGCCCTCTGAAATATATGTTCTTTCCTTAAAATAGCAGCTTCTCTCTTTCAGGCATTGATGCATATATTTCATTCATGACAGAAGTTTTAAGCAACATGACAAAGAGAAGAAAAGCATACCTGTAATCTAGAGAGGTAAGAAAAGAAATTCCATAAAGAATTAAGATAAACAAAAAAGCCTTCCCTGATAACGCAAGGACAAGGAAGAATATTTTTCACCAAAGGGTAGATGTAAATATTCATAAGGATATACGCAACAGATTGCAAATAAGGCAGATGCTGCCATTCCTAGATAGTGTGGTTACCACCATCTTAATGACCGTAGGAAACAGGCTGCCAATACCAGAGCTACAGGTGGTCTCACATTTTAATGACAGAGTAATCAGCAGATAACGAGTTATCATTAACACACTTCATCTCCAGTTTTGCTGGTAACTGGCAGAAGTCCAGCCAATGGCTCCTAAGGAAAACTGGCTGTGTGCTCCGTCAAAACCATGAATTACCTATTTCCACAAAAAGGACTTCTGCAGCCCAGGTTCTCAGGGGCTGCCCCTTTCCTTCTTGCTGTCACTAGATCCTTGCAGTAGATTCACATCAGCCCACAGCTTTTGCACTTCATGCTCTCAAAGGGAAGGGGTCATCCACACCAGAATTTGACCTGGCTTTGTGGCAGTGTCACGGCTAGCCACCTGTAAACCCAGCTGACAAAGCGATTCCAGGCACAAGCAAACTCGTAGGGCACCGCACCCCAAGGTAGGGTTAAGCTCTGTCTAACCCAAGTTCAGGCAGACACCTCCAGTGTGGCACATGTAGCTTGGCATACGGTTGAATCAGCGGTGCCCTAAATCCTAGGAGAAGACATTTCAGCCTCTATAGCTGCAGGGAGACCAGTATGCTCAGCTGGAAGCAGCCAGCCCTCTGTGTCGGGGTCTACATGTAGGTGTATGCACAGGTGAGAGAGAGAAGAAAGGTCACAGAGCAGACCTTGTTCATAGTTGCAAAGCTTTCTCACATCTACCCTTGCAGACATACCCTACAGTGAGCTCACTGTGTCTTTGGTACCTCCCCAATGCAGCACGTCTGCACTTACTTCTAAGGGCTTCCAGTTTGCTGAATGGCTGTGCTGGAGAAGGTAACCCTGCCTGGGGCAGGGGACACATATCGCAGGAGCATTTCAGGTGCACAGTACCTCCCATCAGGCTACTTCAAGGTCAAAGAAGATGCCAACAGACAACATGGATTGTCTGCTAGCATTAAAAGATGCATTAACACAAAGTTCAGGAAGGCTTCTCCTACGTGATTTTTTTGTACTTTTATCTCAGAAGCTTCAGCAAGAACTGCTTTTTCTCAGTGTCTCATTTTTAATGAAAATGACACCCTTCTCACAAGATTTACAATAGCCAGAGCATCACTCTCAACTTGCAGCAGGAACCCTCAGCTGTGCTTATCACCCATGGGAGCCAAGTCAGCCCATACGGCTCCCGATTATTACAATCGGGATGACAAGGTTCGAGAACGAACAAAACCTAATACGCCTTATAACTATGTTTCCAGTGAAACCGTAAAATCCGGTCGGAAAGAAAACCCTCTAAAATCTCGACTTGCAAGCACCAGCTGCTTGCAGGCGTCAACTTATAGGTATCACCACTTTCAGGCACAGCTGTCCGAACCTGCTTCGCCACGCTCGGCCTTTAGCAGTAAGGCAAGTGGCAACTCCCAGCGGGGGATGTTGGCAGCCAAGTCACTCCAAGCGATCATGTTCTGTTGCGAGAGGCATAGTTCGTCTCCCATGGCGCAGGCAAAAGGTCCTGCTGGGGCTCATCCCTGGGTCTTCCTCCTCCGTCTCACTCTTCTGTCAGTACTCAGTGGTGGTCGTCCCACCTCGCCCGCAGCCCCAAAAAACCCCGGCCCGCTCCCGCCAGCTACCCGCACCCAGACGCCCGCTGCCCGAGCTCCGCACCCCGCGCTCGCCGGAGCCCTCGCACGCCGCTCCGCCTCGCCACCGCTCCCGAGGGAAAGCGCCCGCCGCGCCCTCCCGAGCTCCCGTAGGGTCGCGACCAAATCCCCCCCCCGGCACTTACCTGAGCGCGGAGTTGGCAGGCGGCGGCGGCGGGGCCGGGGCTCTGCGGCGCTCGGGCCTGCAGCAGCAGCAGCAGGAGGAGGGAGCTCTGCAGCAGGCAGAGCCAGCCGGGCTTCACCATCCCTGCGAGCTCCCGCACTGGGCACGATCTGGGGATGCCTTCCCTTTTTCTTCCTTTTTTTTTTTTTTTTTTTTTTTTTTTTTTATTTTCCCTCTTTTTTCTTTTTTTTCTCCTTCTTTTTTTT
>VYZX01007907.1:7943-50891 GCA_013401335.1 Brachypteracias leptosomus | reverse complement strand
CACCCGTGGGTGCATCCTATCTGGACCCATGGATTTATGGATGTCCAGATTGCTTAATTGCTCCCTAACCCAGTCCTCATCAACCGAGGCAAACTTCTCCCTTGTCCTGGCTTCCTCTGGGGCCTCAGGGGCACGGAGCTCCTCAGGACAGACTCCGGTTGAGTAGACAGAGACAAAGAAGGTATTCAGTAGCTCAGCCTTCTCTGTATCTTCTGTCACCAGGGCACCCTCCCCGTTTATCAGTGGGCCTACATTGCCTCTGGTGTTAGTTTTATCTGCTATGTATTTGAAAAAGCCCTTTCTGCTGTCCTTGACCCCTCTCGCCAGGTTTAATTCTAAGGAGGCCTTAGCTTTCCTAGTTGCCTGCCTACACCCCCTGACAATAGCCTTATACTCTTCCCAAGTCGCCAGCCCCTCCTTCCAAGATCTATAAACCTTCCTTTTCCACCTAAGTTTAATAATAATAATAGGGATGCAAGGTTCCTCTACTCTTCCCACTTCCTTCCCAAGCTCTTCACTGGGTTGGAAGAAACATACAAGAGCAATCAGTCCTGGAAACCCAGGTAGGTTTACATAGTTTACATAGGTTGATTTCTGATGTCTTCCAGGAAATACCAGGACAACTTTGCTGTGAAACAACAGAAGAAAATCTAAAATGGGTAGCAATGCATTGAATTCAGCTTATCCACGAAATTAGCAAGATTTTTTTTTTCAGGATCTCCATGGGGAAGAAAAGCTACCCTGATTTTTTTTAGCAGTTGTAATTAAAGATTGCCATAAAGAGGAGAGGAGTTTTCTGAGAGAAAGCACTTACTTTAACTGGCTCTAAAAAAATACTAGCTAAGTTGTCAGGGTTAAAGATACAGCGTAGTCAACACTCCAGCTTGTTATAAAATGTTATTTTAGCAGTGTTTAAGGTGCCTTTGTTTGTAGTAACAGATAACTACATGATGAACATCTATCTCCCTGAAGTTGCTAAAGCAGAAACAAGGCCACAGAGTGCATCACGGAAATGAAGCTCCAGCACAAGGGAAACCGCATAGTTTTGATACCAAATTCAGTGAGGTGGGATTTTTCCTTGGAGTGGTGGAGCTCAGGTCAGGCATATGTGGAACCACAGAATTGCCTTGCATGTGCCTACCCATTCAGACCTGACTTCTGAGAAGCACTTGAATGTGTCCTTGCATCTGTAGTAAGCCGCTGATGATCCTGCTGGGTTACTTGCTATGCAGACATGCACAACAAATGACCATCCCTGCCTCAAGGCATTTAAATTTAGTTCAGGTCCTGTGAAGATTCACATAGATAGTTTGCTTCACATACTGCAAAATGTTCCAGAAAAATTAAAGAGAGAGCATACTGAAAGTGTTTTATACAACTTTGGATTAGCCTTGAGCTCTCTCAAGAGACCACATAACTGTATATGAGTCTGTCATTGATTATCCTTTACTTAGCTGCAGAGATTCTTTTTTCTCGCCAGCCCATCTGTGCAGCAAAGCTGAAAGCAAGTTTCTATTCTAGGTCAATTTTCATTGGTAATTTTCACTCAGTCAGTGCTTGCTTTGCTTTGAGTCAACTGTGAATTTTCTTCCTCCCCACTAAATATTGAGGAAAATTACTTCAGTTTCTCATCAGGATTAGGAAAAACAAAAAATACCGATAAATATGCTTTCTGCTTGTTCCAAGAAATGGCACATTTCTAGCTTGACAGTTTTTAATGCTGAACTTATTTGCTGAAACAGCATTTTGGGGTGGGGAAGTGGTCTAATAACTGCCCTTTAGTCATGGCTATCGCACTTAACTTTGGAGAACAGGTAATCTCAAGGAACTGGAAGAATGTCCAACCCTTACTGGGTAGGATGACCATTTCTGCTGGAATTGCTGTGCACCTTAACCAATCTGGATCTGATTTGCACTGTCTCCACTGAGAGCTCTGTCCAGGACACAGGATTATGCCTTAAACCCTCTGTTAAAGATGTGCTATGAACAAAAGTTCAATTACCTCCTCTGTGGCCACTATGATGACATAAAACAACTTTTTTCATCATTTTGGTGTCTTTTAAGTGAATTGCCAGGGACATGAATGCAGCTCCAGACCAGGAGGTTTCTTGGATGTATGCTTAATTTGAAGCAGATGGACAGTACTACAGCTGAACCTAGATCTCCACTTTGAGGCTGAAATCATCAGGCATCCTGTTGTGCAGACAATAAACCTAAACCAAATGAGCACTGAGCACTCAGCATTGACTCCAGTCTTCTTTCTCTGCAGATAAAAGGATTTGGGATGTATTGTTCTTTGTCCTTACTCTTCTTCTGAACCATAAAGACAGATGGCATCATAATTTCTGTGGGTACTTCCTAAAGCATAGGTCCATACTTTTACTAGGCTGGTCTCTTCCTCCTTATCCATCTTCATGAGATTCAGGTCACTTTAGTAGGCTTCAGACGTCACTAGGTGCCCTAATATCTGCTAGACATTATGAACCATCTGTCCCGAGATCCTCCTGTTCGATAGCTGCCAACATCGCAGGGCAATTTATAGACTCTACACGAAGCATGCAGACTGATACCAAGAGTTCAGTGCCATGGTGAGCCAGCTGTTATAGCTCTGCACAGAAGGCAGGAGGGCCATATGCTCAAATAAAACCAACTGAGTTCAGCACAGGAAGTAATCTTGTCCAGTTCTACTAGAAGGAATAAGGGCATTAGTAGGTTTTTCTGTACTCTAGCTTCCTGGTCCTATAGGGCTGATTTATAAATGCCGGATAGTTCAATATAGAGCATTAAGAAAAGTTACAGGTAGCATTTTAAATCCTGTTAGAGAATATTTATTTCTTCTTCTCATGTCTTGATTGTGGCTCTTTCTGTTGTTAAACGGTATGACAAAAAAACCAAGAGTGATCAGTATCTAGATGTGTCAGGCTGTTTCTGGACAGGTACAGCAATGATATGGAGTTGCATTCGTGCAACTGAAGTGGACATAAAGTGTTTTAATATCCAGAGTACAGAGACTGTGTTCTAAAGATAACAAGATACTTGGGAGAAATGCATTGAAGACAATAGCATTTCCCAACTGTCTAAAAATTTAATAAAATATTTTCAACTGAATACCAAATCTTTGTCATTCTCAAGTCAGAAGATCAGATATGAGGAAGTGAGGGCAGGAAGAGGTTGCCTTGTTTGTTCAAATGTTTGACTGTGAATAACTCACTAAAACTGAACAACATTTTCATTTTCTGTCCTGCAAAACTGGGTCTCTAAAAGCCAGGTTCCTTACTCCAGCCTATATATGGATTTTTCCTGAGTAAGAATCCAGGCAGATGAACTCTACCAGAATTTCAGTTCCTGATGAGGAAAGGAGAAAGAGCCCAACATACCCATCCTGCATTTTGAAACTAGGGTGCAACAATTTTTCTGGATGTCATAACACCTGTGGTGCCAAAACATGACTTTGTTCACCACCTCTTTTACCTCCTGACTGCTATGCATACTGGTTCAGCAGCCTTGCTGCATCTATTGTGCCTCCAGTCTTTACATTGCTTTTTATCTTTCACATCACCCATATGAATGCTTTCCCGGACTATTTTGCACTCAGTACAACCCCAAGACATTATGCTAGCAAGGACCTCTTTTTCCAAACCTTTTGCTCCTTCATCCTGCTTGGCAAGCTGTCAGAATGCTGACTTAGGCCTGGCAGGGCTTGTAAATTTGGGCTCAATGCCTTGCACACACAGCAAAATAACTTCTAGTCCCAGGCTGGCTGCATGGGGCCCCCTGAAGTGGCTTTACTGGCAGGGTTTAGCTGCAGTCTGACTAAACTGCAGTGGATACTGGAGCATCAGTTATGTATGGAAGGGATTTGCCTTACTGTATACTTACATTCAGTCAACCTTTCAATCTAAGACAACAACCTTTTAAAAACATCATCACTTAAAGGATAGACCTCTGATGGGAGGTGGCAGGTAGGGCACAGAGGGTGAGACCAATGCCTTTAGGAGGGGAGCAGGGAAGATGGTGAATCCTAGGTGTGTCAGAGTAGCAAAAGGTGACTGTATCCTCCTGCATACCCTGTGATGAATTCACCTGCAGGGTGGTGATGAACACCCTGGGCTAACTCAGAGGTAACAATTCCAGGGCTATGCTAAAAATCATCCTGCAAGGAAACTCTCTCCCACTTGCTTATCAGGAGCAGCTAATATGCCTGTAGTGAAGACCATGATGAGAGGCTCAGTTTTGCCAGGACATGTTCTTCCTGTGCTGGCACAGGACAAGTTCCTGGCAGTTCTAAAAATGGCCTGCAGGCCATAACCCTAAACGCAGGGAGGAGATCACAATTCCTCATGAACCGTGTCCCTGGGCCTCCATAAATTACAGAGAGACCCTCAGTGAAGGCTGGAGGACTGGCTATTTGTTTTTCCTTCAGAGCCAGGACAGGTGTTGATTCATGATGCTTGCTTAGAAGTGCTCTTTTGGTGCTTTTGTGTGAGACAATAGCAGCCATGGGCTCTTGTAGATATTAAAAGCACCACAGGATCTCTCCTAAGCAAATGAGGATGTTAATCCTTGGCCAGACCCCAGAGGAGGAAATGGGATAATTTACATTCCACTTCCTGGGATTCTCCCCATCACTCCTGGTGACAGAATTATACCTTGTCACTTCCTGCCTGAGGGTCACATCCTCCTGGCTTTAATGCACCCTTCTTGCTCCCCACCACCTACCCAGAGGTCAGCTTCTTGCCAAACTCCAGCAGTTTTCCATGGTCCTGGTCTCTCTGATACCTTTCAAGAAAATTTGCAATGTAGGGATGGAGACTTAGTGTATATTTGCCCCTTGTGTGCTAATAGTAAGGCAGTGCCTGTACATTCCAGAGCAAACTCTGGTCTCCAGAAGCATTTTGACAATAACTTAACTCACCCACCTGTCCTCACACGCCTGTTCTAGCTTCAGAAGAAAAGTCTTGTTGCGGATAGTGAAAAGCTAAGGCAATGTTTGCAAACTGCCTAATGTGTCACAACAGTCTAAACAGCTTTTGGGACTGGTCACCTTGCTGTAACCAACAGAGCACACTCTGTGAAAGAAATTGATCATATTTTTACAGTTTGTGTTTGCAGAAAAGTTGAGGGAAGCAGCTCAACACACTGGTCTTCAAGTTTGCTTGAAAGCTACAGAGGTTGAGGGTTCTTGATACACAGTGGGGTGAATATGCTATTATATGTAGTGTTATGCTGAGATTAAAGTTAGTTCAAAGGTTGTTGGGGCTGCAAAGCTCAATACTACAGCATATGCAGAGATCAGGTTGTGTGGTATGTCCATGTGGCACTGTGCTGGAGCAGCTATGCTACTTCTGGACCTATCCCTATGATCCATATCCTGTTTTTGTGGCCAGGGTCATGGAGCCATGCTGAGTGAAGATGAAAATTACTCTAAAGTGTTGCAATCAAGCATGTTAACACACCTATGGCAGTCACCACTGTCACAATTGTTATTATTCAGTGTTGACAAAAGCAGAACAAAGAGATAAGGGCTAAGACTTTCTTAAAGTAGATGCACTACAGACCTAACAGAGGCATCCTGCTCTCAAAACTGGGGATCCTGACAGAAAGGGTAGGAATGTTTCCTTGGAGCTCCAAGACCTGTCTCTGTTTGTATGATAACTTACTGTTTCTAGAGTAAATTCACTAAAACATTAGCAAGAGAGAGAATATTCTGGTTAGAGCCAATAGTAGGAAATATGCAGAAACTCTTTGTACTAGTTTCCTCATATGTTCCAGTAAACAAGCCATTTTTACTCTGCTAACTTGTTTGAATGTCTATGCACCTAAATATTTGCCTTTTACCATAGCTGCATCACCAGATGTGACAGAAGAGATCACGTTTCCCTGCAAATATTGCAGTTGAAATCAATATTGCTGAATTACTGCCTGATTCAAGTCTATACTGAGGTCTTTCTCACAAACAGACTAGATTCAGCTTACATTAAGATGTCCTCTTAAACTAATCACAGAAAGACATGAGGACTACTCAGTCTTAGAAAGCTAGTTTTGCTTGGCTTAAATAAAGCAAGAGTAAATCCGGCGAAGTAAATCCATTTGATCTGACTTGAACACCCTTCTGTTCCTTCATACAGAATTCTCACTGCTACATTCAGTATTCTGGCTGTGTCATCCCTAGTTTGCCAGGTGAATTAGTTTCTGCCTCTAAAGGCACATTGCTCCTCTGCCATGCAAGAAGATTGGCCAATGATATTTGAAATCTAGTGGCAATTGTACTTTCTCAGCTATTCATGGCACATTGTGCCCTGGAGTAGTGGAAGGCAGGGGGATCCCTGCATGTCTCTAGTCTTTTCCCAAAGGAATTGCTGCTTTCAAAGTTCTTGAGGACAGAAGGCTGCTCCCCTCTGCCTACCATCTCCTTTTTTATGATGATTGCTTCAAAAAAAGGATTATGAATTTTTGGATGCTTCTTCATTTGGATGAGACATTGTGCAGAGCTGCTTGCGGATAGCATGTTCACTTTCTCTGAAGCTGGATTTCACTACTGAGCTGAAGTGCTGGGGCCTGAGTTGTGGGCCCCAAGCTGGAGTTGACCTGCAGATGGGTCACAACCTAGCACAATGTTTTGTTTCCCCCACTGGCTTCAGGTTCCAGAGGCAGAACCTGGCCTACTTGTGTTTTTGTGGCTCCGCCCTCACCCAGGTGGTCCTGGTGGGGGTGGTGGGTGAGGCCAGGACTATATCATCCAGGAGCTGATCAGTCAGAGGAGCTTCTTGTTGGGTGTGGCTTCTGTTGGGACTGGTAGCATCTTCCTGAGCTCACTCAGTGGTGTCCTTCCATGTGAAGGGCCACTGAGGGAGCCATCTCTGTCTGCTGTATCCAGCAGGTGATGCGGGCACCACAGTGTGCAGGAACCTATAGCAGGATTGTTTGAAAGAACTCCGAGGGGATGTTGCTGAGTTCAGCCTTATCCTATGTGACCAGGAAATTGATAGTAGCATAAATTGATGATGGCTGAACCAGCACAACATGAGCAGAGACTGTTTTACTGTCCCTGCTCCCAGTTCAGAGAATATATACTTACAATAAAGTTAGGCCATTTCTTTTTTTCCTCTAGAGACACCCTGAAACCTCCTTCCCACCTACATGAGGAAACTCTTTGACGTAATCTAAGCTGTTCTTCAAGCAAACCTAGCTGGGAAGTTTTCCTAGCGTAGGAAAACTATGGAGCTCACACAGTTTTCACTGGAGCTTGTAATACCCATTTCATTTAGCAAGGTCAATGACTAAGAAATTCCTCTGGTTTCAGGAACAAATCTTTGACTGAGAGGAATCATCTTCTGGCACTATCCCCGTCTATGCTGTATACAAAGAAGCCCAGAGGCTCACAGTAGCTCACATAAGAGAATTGACTTTCAGTTGGTGAAAGCCAGGCAAGACAAACTCTCTGCCTTATGTCACTAAGTATTCCAGTGCTTTCCCAGCATTCCCCCAGAGGAACAAACATTTTTTAACAGCAAAATTACTAGGTGATAACTATAGTACCAAAAAGTTCCCACCTCACTAAAAACTGTGGCTGCACTTCCACAAGCATGAATAATACAGGTGAGTGCAGCAGAGGTCAGTTGCAACAGAAACCACTGGAGACATGAAACATTCATGCTTTTCTTCATCCCAAGTCACCACACTGCTCCATGTGTACATTTGTATGACTTGAAACTAGATGATTTTTAAGGTCCCTTCCAACCCAAATCATTCTATGATTCTGTGATTCTAGCCATAAACCCTCTGTTAACTCTGAGGTGTGGTTATCTTAAAAGTAGTTTAAATATCAATAGTGGGAACACAGGATTTCAGATAGGGTCTTGTTACACAACTAGTTATGGACAGGCTAGCTTGACCCTGGCACCAGAATCCCAAACTAGCTCTTCTTTGACAACATAAGGGAGAAGACCCCTCCTTGTGGTCTTAATAATGTAAGACACCAACAGTGGTATCTCATTTAACGTGTGCTCTTAGGCCAAATTCTCTTTTGGATCAGTTTCAGAAACTCCGTGTGTTTAGATGCTTTGCACTGTTCTTCTCAGTGCCTGTGTTCTTCCTCAAGAGTAGATTGTTGTTGCTGGGGAAATTCCCAAAGGTCTTACAGAGCCAAGATTGACTTCCACAGACAGGAAACTGTCTCAACAGTAACGTTCTTCTTAGTTTCCAGTGTTGCATGCACAAGATAGTGAGTAGGATTTAGATCAGACAGACACTGGAAAATTGTCCCTGTATCAGTACATCAAGGGAATGAATCATTCAACACTAGCAGCTGGTTGTATGGTCCAGCCTCCAAAAATTCTCATCCGTATGAAGCACAGTGAGAGCCATCTCTGAGGCCTGGATTACAAAATTCCATTTGTTATTTTCACCTAGCCAGTTGCTGGACATATTATCATTACTTATTCTTTAGATCAGTTAAAGGCATCATTTCAAAATCCATCCTGCTGTTTGTTAGTAACAGACTATAAGCATCTGGAGCACATTTCTCCCACATAGTGGAAGGAAAATGTTTTTGTGGGCATTTCATTTTGTTTATACTGCACAAACAAAACTGACCAAATCTTTGCTTGTGTTTCAAGTTTAATAGGTTCTAGTAAGTTGTTACACTGCTGATTATTTGGGGATTTCCAGTTCTGTTCCTCTTCTACTTTTATGTGATTTATCAGATCTGAGCTGGGCATGCTTTCAGCAATCTCA
Source organism: Brachypteracias leptosomus (assembly GCA_013401335.1). Lineage (NCBI taxonomy): Eukaryota > Metazoa > Chordata > Aves > Coraciiformes > Brachypteraciidae > Brachypteracias > Brachypteracias leptosomus. The sequence goes on along the minus strand of VYZX01007907.1, from coordinate 42,155 downwards.
CCTTTGTCAGGTACTAGTCAAACTATCCCCAGGCATAAAGGGCAGAAATACGAGAAGGATGTCTCAGTTTTACTGGGAGAAAACGCTGGAATGCATTGCTGCTTTGTTTCCAAGGGTAGCATTGCAAAACCACCTCATGCACTAGGTTGTATTGCCTAGTGCATTGGCCTGTGAAGCTGTCTTAGATTTAGATGACCTCATATCTTTCAAGTGCCTCATTTTCCCAAGGTTGCTAAATGTGGGTAGTTGTTAATATGCTTCCATGTCTCTAACAGAGAGAAGCTGCATGAGAGTAAGCACAGCTACTAATACAGAGTCATGGCTAAGACATTTCACTGCCACATGCCTGTGAGTTGATGGACTCAGTTCCCAATACTTGGACAAAGAGCATGTTCGCATCACATTGCTCTGAAGAGATCCCCTCACTCACTGTCACAGAATCACAGTCTGGCTGAGGTTGGAAGGACCTCTGGAGGTCAACTTAACAAACCCCCCTGGTCCAGCAAAGCCACTTATGGCCAGTTGCCCAAGACCATATCCAGATGTTTTTTGAGTACCCCCAAGGATGGAGATCCACCACCTGTCTGGGCAACCTGTGCCAGTGCTCGGTCACCCTTACAGTGAAAAATGCTTCCTGATGTCCACAGAGAGCCTCCTGAGTTTCATTTTCTGCCCACTGCCTCCAATGCTGTCACTTGGCACCACAGAAAAGAGACTAGCTCTTACTTATTTGTATCCTATCTTCAGATATTTACACACATTGATAAGATCCATGCTCTTCTCTTCATTTATGCTTTTCTGGTTCTTTGTTATTGTTGTTGTTGCAGAAAGACCTTTCCTCCAAAGGAGATTTATTCCTCCAGCTGACATGATACAAATAAAACACTTAAATGACCAACAGTGTTTGATGAGAAGATTTCCTTTCTGATGTAGACATGTGTGATCTCATGCAGGGGATGCCTGTAGAAGAGGGGATTCATCTACTAGTCCAGCCAGCTGCTGAATGACTGCAGTGCTCCTACCTGGATTAAAAGGCAGTCTGCAAAGCATTTACCCAGACTTCACAGTCATACTGTGAAATTTGAACTAATGTGCTAACAAGCTATCTTTGAGTTGCAGAGGGAAGATCATTAAAGGAGTGAAGGCTCTGATTTTAAACTGTGTAGCAGATTCCCTCTGTCAGCTATAATAGCTACAGAGTCCCACAAGGCTGTTAAAGCAAGCTTTCATCTCTCTGTCTCAGAAATGTTGGGATTTTACCAATATTGCTTGTACAGAAAGACTTTTCCTATTGCTTTCAGAGCAGAGTAAGGAATTAGAGCATAACATGATCTCAGCAGAGGATATAGTTACTGGCTTTCCAGATGTGACACATCAAGAGCATTTAGAGTCAGAAAGATGTCTGTACAAAGTTGTCACCTTCTAACTTACTACCTGCTGCTTGGATCATGTCTGGGTGATCACATCTGCCTCAAGACCTCACAGTAACATGCTCCTGTCACTTCCCACAGTGATGCAGAAGCAATGTAGAGGTAGGTGAGCAAGATGGATTTCTACTTTGTCCTCTCAGGCACTGTTAGGAACCTGCTACTGAAATGAGAATAGCTAAATCCTTCAATTGTTGCTGGAAGGACAGATATGATGAGCCCCAGATCCAGGCTGACTTTGCAGTACTGAGTGATACAGTGTTTGCTTTGACACATGCATAGTCATAAGACTGGATGCATCACCCTGCACATCACATTAAAAAACTGACAATGAGAGTCGTCTTCGTCATGAACATGCATGTCTGCACTTCCAGAGGTCACTAAAGAAGCAGCAAGAAGAGCAAGAGAATTTCTGATGAGGACTGCTACAGCTGCATGTGCATGTGATCCAGGGAAGTGGGCAGTAGGAAGCAATGAGTGAGGGTTGACCAGCGTATATCCAGTCATGGATTAGCAAGACAGAAAATATGACTTCAGCTTCAAACAACAAACTCTAGTATCACAACTGTGTTTGATTCAATGTGATTTAAAAGTCAAAGAAGTGACCCAAAAATATTCAAATCTCTCTTACAGAAACAGACCCCAGTATTCCTGCTGTTCCAGTTTCTGGAAGATTTCAAGACATGTTTCATTTATGCTTTTGGTGATGGTAATCACAGATAGAGTTATTTTTGCCAGGGACAGCTGTGTTCCCGCCTTTTCAAAATGTGGGCTTTCACTCTCCCATCCATATTCCACACCATAACTGTATCATGTAAGAAAAGCAACTGAAAAAATCTGAAGGAACAAAGATGTAAAGCTAAAAAGGAGAGGTGATGGGGAACAACTCTCACTGTGCTACCTAGTTTCTCTTTTCCTACTGGTTGGTTACCCAGCCTGGTCAAGTGCAAGCCAATCAACTGGCATCTCTGTGTTTTGCAGATGAATCAGCAGCAATGCATAGGTATTTCAACTTGGATTTGCTAGCTATCCAACAATCAGACAGAATTGCAAAAAGAAAGTAATTGTTCCATCCACTGTGAATGGTTTTATACATTTTACTATTTGTCAGCCACAGCAGCAATGTCCTATGAAAAACAAAGTGGGACTCTGAGCTGGGATGGTGGGGTTTTGCAGTTGGCATTGTAGGTGCAGCCCTCAGAAAGGAAAATCCTTGCTCATTTGCAAGGAAAATCTCTGATGCCATTTCAGAAACATTTGGTACTTTTTTTAGCTGTTCACAAGGCAACTTTGACTATCACTGGCACTGAGGGCTGTGTTTGAAACCAAAGTCACAGCTGCTAAACTGTCTGCTTCATTCAGTGGGGAAATTCAACCAGCCCAATGGAGAACATGTCCAAGGGGCTGTGTAGTCAAGCGGCAGCTGCACCCAGAGCTGCAACTAGGGTGACACATGCCGCCAGCCTGGCAGCAGTACTTGAAGTACTAAATTCTTTAGTTTAACATTGACAGTATCTGCACCATCAGTTCTAGCTCCTGAAAAATCACAGGAAAGGCCTGAAAATGTCAGATGGAAAAATAAATGAAGATTGAATTTGGGCTTTATGTTTTTGAGTACTTCATAAATACAGTTTTCATATTCTTCTTTGCAATTGCAGCTGTTATCAATGCCTGCTTTATGAAAACCATGATTGTCCCCAAGGACTATGTGACTCTGGGCTTAGTAAGACAATATGTAGATTAAGTATGCAAAGTCCTACTTACCTCCATGAAAGCTATCAAATTCTGCACCAAAAAACTTCTGAAGGTAGGGAAACCTCATTAAAACTATTTGCCTGTGACAGGGAACACTGATATGCACTAATAGTGGAAACAGTAACTGTCTCAAGAGCCTCAAATAGCATTCTTCCTACCATTTGAGCTCCTCAAGTGGTAGGCTGCTGACCTTCCTTTGGTGAGCACCCATAGCACTCACATAGCAGACTCGGAAAGATGTACATTCATTTCTTGCCTTTCCTGGCTTGCAAGAGTCAGAAGCAGACTGTTGGTCTTCACTGAAATAGCCAGTGTGCCATTCAGGCATCTTGCCCTTTCTCCTTCAAACATGCAGTACATCCATTTCAGACAGATACCTCTCAAAGACAAACCTACCCTACCTGATGCAACTGTGCATAACCAAAGACCACCATCAGCTGAAGTTAAGCTAATCTTCAGCCCTGCACAACCTGCATTCAATCACCATCTAGAAATTAAAACATTTCAGGGAACTGTTAGATAATGTTCTTTTGATAAGGACTAATTCATCTGATCTCCTATTTCTGGACTTGCCAATAGCAGTTGAACACTTGTTGACTATCAGACTTTACCAGTTCATCACAGAGATATCCCAGAGGACAAGCTAAATCACTCAAACTCTTTCCTTGTGGAACATACTCTATGCATGGTGATGAGCAGCCAGTTTTTCACCACTTGGTCCTTTACGTGCAATTCCTGCTTAGTGATTTGACATAGTCTCCCACAGCATCCTCACAGCTGAACTGAGGAAGTGTTATCTGGATGATCTGCTAGTGAGATGGATTGTGAACTGGCTGCAGGATAGAAGCCAGAGAGTAGTGGTCAATCGGGAAGAGTCTAGTTGGAGACCTGTATCTAGTGGAGTCCCCCAAGGGTCAGTACTGGGACCAGTGCTATTCAACAACTTGGATGAGGGAATAGAGTGCACTGTCAGCAAGTCTGCTGATGACACAAAGCTGGGAGGAGTGGCTGACACATCAGAAGACTGTTCTGTCATTCAGCGGGACCTAGATGGGCTGGAGAGTTGGGCAGGGAGAAATTTACTGAAATATAAAAAGGCCAAGTGTCGAGTACTATACAGGTACCAGTATAGGTTGGGTACTGAGCTGTTGGAGAGCAGCGTAGGAGAAAGGGACCTGGGGGTCCTGGTGGACAGCAGGATGACCATGAGCCAGCAATGTGCCCTTGTGGCCAAGAAGGCCAATGGCATCCTGGAGTGTATTAGAAGGGGTGTGGTTAGTAGGTCAAGAGAGGTTCTCCTCCCCCTCTACTCTGCCCTGGTGAGACCACATCTGGAATATTGTGTCCAGTTCTGGGCCCTTCAGTTCAAGAAGGACAGGGAACTGCTGGAGAGAGTCCAGTGCAGAGCCACAAAGATGATTAAGGGAGTGGAACATCTCCCTTACGAGGAAAGGCTGAGGGAGCTGGGCCGCTTTAGCTTGGAAAAAAGGAGATTGAGGGGTGACCTTATTAAAGTGTATGAATATGTAAAGGGAGAGTTTCAGGAGGACGGAGCCAGGCTCTTCTCAGTGGCATCCAATGATAGGACAAGGGGCAAAAGGTGTAAGCTGGAACATAGGAAGTTCCACCTAAATATGAGAAGAAACTTCTTCACAGTGAGAGTGACAGACACTGGAACAGGCTGCCCAGGGAGGTTGTGGAGTTTCCTTCTCTGGAGACGTTTAAAGCCCGCCTGGATGTGTTCCTGTGCAACTTGGTCTAGGTGATCCTTCTCCGATGGGGGGATTGGACTAGATGATCTTTCGAGGTCCCTTCCAATCCCTAACATTCTGTGATTTCAATTTAGAGGCCCCTTTTCAAGTCTGCCCTGCAACAATGTACCCACAGAGATAAAGATAACAAAAAGTACATGAGGGAGCAAAGGCACATAGGAAGGCATGTTAAATATGAGGGGATTTCTTAATTGCCCTGGTTTCCACACACACTCCTGATCTCCTGATCCCAAAGCAGGAAATGAAAACACCAAGCCCATGCACATACCTTGTTGTGCTCTCAGCTTGACAAAGCTCAAACCAATTCATCCCTCCTGGACTGTCACTTCCAGGTCCTTACAGCCTATTCCACTTCTGCAGGCCTCCTGAAGAAGTCACATAGTAGGGTTTAGTATCTGAGGGGTGTCACCTCCACAGTAAAAGTTAGAGTAGATTCATTTCCAAATTGTTGCACCTGGCAGCAGACAGGTTGATGTCTTGAAGCAGTATGCAAGCACAGAGCTGTCATCCCGGAAAGGAAATAGGCACTCTTTAACTATCAGATCTGAAAAGCACAGATTGCCATTTAGCTTTACCTTGCCTTGGCCTAAGTTTGCTGCAAAATTTGCAGAGTAGGCAAAAGGGGTGCTTATATGCTGAAAAGCTAGATACAGGTATCAATGCTTTGCTAAGGCAGAGCTGGGAGCCTGACCCCATGATACTGTAGTCTGACATCACTGAGTTCCTCTGGAATCCTACAACCAACCTAGGCTGCTAAACCCCACACAAGAAGGACAAGCAGCTGTTTTGCCCTGTTTAAAACACTGACTGTACACAAGAAAGTTCTTTCTCAGAAGTTGGAGACGCTGCATACAGCAGCAGCTGCAGGAAGGGTGAGCCTGGGCCCTTCACAATGCCATCATCACACTGGCAACAGCCAGGTGTGTAGTGACAGATAATGCTGCCCCTACCACTGAAGAAGGAGGATAGGAAAGATCCTTTAAGTAATGTTTCAGTTATAAGAGTGAGTTACTGCATCTTTACAGCTGTGTCTAGCTCGTCCTTGTTCTCAGCAACACTGGAGGGCATGAAGGACCACCAGCTGGCCTGAAGTTAGGGGAAGTAGGGAGACCATGGGGAGAGCTACAGGGAGACAAGGCCGAGCACTCAGTGGGAGAAGAGAGGCTTAACATGAAGATTGTGTTTTATAGCCAGGTATCTTCACAGCCAAAAGAGACCGTAAGCCACTGCATTTGGACCAAATGCTTATTTACCACTTAAACACAATACTTACGACTTGGTCCAAGGATGCTGCTAACCCGAATTTCAATTTCTGAGGCACCCGGATCACCCAGTTCTATTGGAAATCACATCCCAAGGTCTCCAGGGTGTTCCAAGCATGGCCAGCTCTTCACTCTGAGAGTGGTGAGACACTGGCACAGGTTCTCCAGGGGGGTTGTGGATGCCCCATCCCTGGAGGTGTTCAAGGACAGGCTGGATGGGGCCTTGAGCAACCTGGACTAGTAGGATGTGTCCCTGCCATGGCAGAGGGCTTGGAACTAGATGATCTTTGAGGTCCCTTCCAACGTAAACCATTCTATGATTCTATGAACTGAGGAATGGGCAGAACTGCATGGGGCTCCACCAAAAGATGCCAAGTGGAGAATAAGGGGCAGGAAAGGCTTTAGGCTGGGATCTCCCCACTTCTCTTTAAATTATGCAAATACTTACTGCGCAGAGGTACCACAAATGCCAGCATTATTTACAGGTACAGCATGAAAACGTTTCTAGTCTGACACAGCTTTGTGTAGGCTTGTAGAGGGGTGTTTCTGGTTCCAGGAAAGTGTACTTGGGGAAGAACAGCAGACAAGATGTTGTCAACGTCCCTTCCCCTCTGTTGTGCCATATCAAGTATGTAGAGTTACTCACCAGCCAAAGGGGGAACATTTCCGAGGTATTATATTACTGTCAACCTACTGCTTCTTTGATCATGCGAGTCCTGCATGCCCTTTTCTGCGTGATTTAAATATGATGGTTTTGCACTCACTCTTCATCATGTTTTCCCCAAAGTGGTTCCAGCAGTGAGCTGCTTCCAGAGAACTCTTGTCTGTCAGAGGGCACAGGTGCCACCCAAAGTCAGCAGCGGGAATGTGTACAACCTGTGCTGTCATATATATTGTTGAAACCCCTTGTGTCTCCAGATGAGGAGGCTCCTGTGGCAAAAAAGCCTGGCCTGTGCATGTGTGAGCAGCTTCTGGTGACCCCAATGCATGACAGAGCAGAGCTTACACTCCAGTGAGGCCACCTTCAGCAAAAGCCTTCGTGAAAGCAGCATCCAGTCACATCTCAAGCAGAGTCAGGAGAGGTAAGGGAGATGAATACCGTGCTCCCAGAGGAGGCAGCACTGGCCGACAAAGGCATATGGTCTGAATGACCCAGGAAGACACCGAGTTAGTCATTCAAGTTATGGCACAAGGGCTTTGTTAGCACATACTTATAACCAGGAGGGTGCTGAAAAGCACTGTTGTATGCCACACTGGCAGGGCTTCAGCATGCATGCAAAATTTAGCCTGTACTGAGCTGAATTAGATCCTTGGCCCAAAACCACTTGAAACCTGTACAAGTTTCTCCATTGCTCCTAACACCCTATGCTTTTCTCTTTTTTTCAGAGCTAATCCACTCCCCTCTACCAACATTTAATAAAAGTTGTTCCTCACAGAGGAGAAGGAGGAGGCAATGTGACCCTCTGTCCCCAGCAAATCCTCCAGGGATACATAGCAACAAACCAATGTCAGCAGGTATTACAACTCCCTCTGTGAGGCAACTCAGACAAGTCCAGCTTTACTCTCCTTGGATCACAAAAAGACGAGAAAAAAAAAAATCTCAGCTGCTTATTCCATCTGGTACCAGATAAGAGTTTGACTTCTCCCCTCCAAAAGTACTATTTTGAGGGCTATTTGTAAAGAAGGTTATAAATCTTCCTGGAGCCACTTGCATGCACAGCCTTCATGTTGATGTACTATGACAATCTTTTCCCTTTCCTTTTAGCAAATGAAGGATGAAGGTGTATAAACTGGAGTGTCTAAGGTCACTGGCTCACAGGTCAAGGGATATAACATACGCTTTACATTGCTTTAAGCTCCAGCTTTGAAGCCTGTGGGGACATTCTTGTCCAGCACTGCAATCCCTTCCACTCCTCCCCTCTAAGTCTTCTTACTCTCCTTTGGGTGGTATACTGGACACTGGTGCAAATCAGAAGCAACTTTGTTAGAGCCAGTGAAAGTATTCATCAAAGTGAAAGCTACATAAGTAAGAATGGCATCGGGACTCACAGGTTAAAAATAAACCACATCTAACAGAAAAAAAAACCCCAGTGAAACTACTTATCCTCTTGAAAGACAGCACACACATTATTATTCAGGTATGTTTTCACTTAAAATGTTATCTAAAGAGGCTTTGTGACAGAGAGACTGGCATCATGGTTAATTAGGAAATAATTTTAAGTGTCATGTCCCTGCTTGCTCTCTCCAGCCTTCTCACTCCCTTGACTTCCTCTTGCCCATGCCCCTTCTCCCTCTTACACACGATTTTCAGAAGAACAATATATTTCTTCTTCTTAAAGCTGGGAGCATTACATTTCTTCTCCAAATCGAGAGGACCTATTTCAGGCACATGTAAGAGCAGCAATGATAGACAGGTGGACTAAAAATAAAAAACCTACCAAAATCCACAAAAAAAAGAGCAGAAGGATTAACGGTCCATCTTTAAACAAGAGACCATCAGTGAGGAAATCCAGCCTCAAGGTTCTGTTCCAGTGAAGGGACAATGAACATAACAAGAAGCCCACCTATCTCAGCTCACAGCAAAGCATGTTAGAGTAGGCTGCTCTCAAGTTCCTCCATAGAATCATAGAATGTTTTAGGCTGGAAGAGAACTCCAGAGGTCATCTAGTCCAACCTCCCTACACAAGTAGGGACATCTCTACCTAGGTCAGGTTGCTCAGAGACCCATCAAGCTTGACCTTGAATGACTCCAGGAACGGGGCTTCCACCACCTCTCTGGGCAGCCCATTCCAGTGATCTATCACCCTCATATTAAAGAACTTTTTTCTAATATCCAGCCTAAATCTATCCTTTCCTAGCTTAAAACCATTACTCCTTGTCCTATCATTACAAACCCTTTTGAATAGACCTTCCCCTGCCTTCCTGTAGGCCCCTTTCAGGAAGGTCTCTTCTCCAGGCTGAATAGCCCCAACTCTCTCAGCTTTTCTTCATGCGAGAGATGCTCCATTCCCCTGATAATTTTGGTGGCCCTCCTCTAGACACATTCCAATATGTCCNAACCTTGTCCTTGCTTACAGTGTGAGGGACTTTGTCTACATGGTCCCTGTCTTGTGGGCCACCAACTTGAGGGCTGTGAGGAGAGAGGCTGTCAGTGAAAACTGAGGCAAAAATGTTGTTGAGTACCTCAGCCTTCTCCTCTTTCATTGTTACTAATTTCCTATTGTTTGTCAACAAGGTGTGTGTGTGTACACCTTCTCTGACCTTCCTGTTCTGATTTAGATACTAGAATCTCTTCTTGTTTTTCTTTGTATCCCTCACCAAGTTCAGCTCTAGCTGTCCCTTGGCCTTCCTGACTTTATCCCTACATAACTGGGCAGTGTCCCCATATTCCTCCCAGGATACCTTTCCCTGTTTCAACTGTTTGTGCAATTTTATCTTGTTCCTTAGTTCAACCAGCAGTTCTTGACTCAGCCATGCTGGTCTCTTTCCTTTCTTACTTGATTTCCTGCACATGGGTATTGAGAGCTCCTGCGCTCTATGGAAAGTCTCCTTAAAGATCTGCCAGCTCTGCTCTGCTCCTTCATCACTGAGGACTGCCTCCCAAGGGGTCCTGTTGAGCAACTCTTTGAAGAGCTGGAGGTTTGCTTTCCTAAAGTTTAGGGTGCTGACTTTGCTTTTCATCTGTCCTTCATCCCTTAGCACAGTGAACTGAACCAGTGCATGGCCACTGCAGCCCAGGCTGCCTCCAATCTTGATGTCCCCACTTGCATTGGTCACCATTAGGTCTAATACCACATCCCCTCAGGTAGGGCTGTCTATTACTTGCTTTAGAAAGTTGTCATCCAGGCACTCTAGGTGTCTCCTGGATTGCCTACAGCTTGCTGTGCTACTTTTCCAGCAAATATCAGGATGGTTAAATTTCCCCAGCAGGATGAGAGCCTGTGAGTGTGATTTCTTCTGGAGCTGGAGCATGAAGGTTTCATCAGTGGCCTCCCCTGGATCAGATGGCCTGTAGTAAACACCAACCACAAGACTCCCTTTGTTGTCATTAACAGGACTGCATTTCATTTCAACAAAAATTTGCTAGATTAGTGTTTGGATTGCATCTTCACACTTCCATGCTGTATCTGCCTTGCAGATCCAGTCAGGATCCAAACAATATATTAATCTGTTGTTCTGAAAGTGTCTCAGGTCTACTCAGAAGGGCATTTAAGCATTTATATGGCCCTGATGAATTCCTCTGTCCAGGCCAACCTGATTAATTCGTGACTTTTTATAGAGAACAAAACAGAGGGCTGCAGCTCTAATGCAGTGAATAGGTCATAAAAAATAACTTCTGGAGACAGCATTTAAAATACTACAAATGAATTATTTTCTTGCTTGTTAGGCAAAAGCTGTTAGTAATACATGAAGGTGGGGAGGAAGGCTCCAAACATTACAAAGAGAGAAAGCTACAGTTCAGAAGGTATTTTTTCTAAGGCATTCATCATAAATCTTCCACAGAAATCAGAGGTGAAATTCCTGCTGACTTAAATGGGGACAGACTCAGGCCAGCAGCAAGTGATTTGTTAAAGTTTCTGTCTACCTAGGGATCTGACAAAATGACAATGTGCTGCATCAAAGCTTGACTTCATGTTTGGCTATGTGTATTATGGACCAGAATTGAACAGCAAAGAGAAATTGCTGCTCAAAAGGACACAGGGCCTGTTGAGCAGTATGAACCACTGAGTTTCATAACCAAAACCATAGCCACATCCAATATCCCAGGTGTTTAGATGTGGGAACTCCAAAAGCTCTCTCCACAGGATCCAGCTCCTGACCCCTTGGATGCTTTAGGCTCTGAGGAGGCAGATGTTAGTGGAAAAATTATACCCTGTTTTATAAGGGTAGTCTATCAAGCTTTTTGTTTTGGAAAACAACACAGAATCTCTCCAAAAGCTCTTTTATAAGCTCAGTGCTTTCCCCTGCTATCAGCCCTCTCTAACACCCTTCATCTGTCTGTCACAGCTGCAGGACATTTGATCTCCACTCTGTCACAACAGGATTAATATTTTTGACATGGAGGAAGAAAAGCCAGTAGAAATTTTTCCTAGCCCTTTCACATACTATTGCATCAGTAATTTGTACCACACCAGAACCTCACAGAAATTTCTATGCAGATAGGCTGAATTCAGATCCTGACGTGTAATGCTGCCAGTGAGAATGTCTTACTGCAAAGATGTCAGATAAAGCCTGGAGGGAGTCTGACTGACAGCATTAGATTAGATTCTCCGTTCTTCTATATGAATCAAACAGAAGTAAAAATCTCGATTCCCGGTAGATGGCACCACCTGTTTCACTGACAGCAGCTCGCAGGCAACTGAGCCTGCAGAGCAAGAGCTTAGTGGTCCTCGGAGCCATCAGCTCTGGCCTTTGCTGGAGATTGTTATGAGAGCGTAGCAAACCTAGATCAACCCAGGGATACAACATGTTTGAAAGAATGAAGGTGTACCAGCTTTTAAAATAGTGTAGCTATAAAGAAGATAGCAACATGCAAGGGCAGCTGTCCTCTGTCTACCACAGGGATGACTGTATGGGCAGGGCACTGTCTTGTGCTCTTCAAACACACTACTTGCAGATCAGTTCATTGCCTGGGGGCACCATGGGCTGCATTTCCCCTGCCCATGGGAGGATGAGATTATGGCCCTGGACAGTGCAAGACAGCATGCTCCATAGCAGAATTTCCTTGCCTGCAAGGTGGTAGAGAAATACATGATGCCAGCAAGGTACTAGCAGCCCTGTCTCTCACTGTCTGGAAGTCCAATGCCTGTTCAGGGCTAGCAGCTCACATCTTCCCTGGTGAGGTGTTAATTGACATACACATACATAAAAACTGTAATGGTTATTTTCCATAAGGATTCAAAAATTCAGTGTAGTCATTGTATCAATCTATTCAGGAGAGTAGCAGTTGTCTAAACACACAGCAGGCTGATATTTTTTCTCTCAGAGAATAAATTATTTCTTGCTAATTAATTACAGTTGAAATAGGAGCATGAGCTAGTGTTTAAGCAGAGAAAAACCAGGCTAAGGCTAGCAGAAAGTCTGGTATTGCTGAGATACGGTATCCCAGAGAACCAGGGCATCATTTTCAGCTCAGACACATACCCTGTGTGACCTTGGGCAATGCACACAGCCTCTCTGAAGCTTATGTCAGTGCCATTTTACACCACAGGGGTCAGAGTTGAGGGTACATAGCATATAACAGCCAGTCTGTGCATGTGCTGATGTGCACATGCTATGTCTAGTGCCTCCCAAACAATTGCAACAGCCTGGCCTCAGATCCCTTTTTCCAAAGGAGGTCTGAAACTGTGAATGGCAGCAGCCTATCACCTTAACAGTACTGGTCAAAACAAGCATACATTGGCTCTTCTTTTGACACAAAACCCAGTTCAGAGCCTTTGTCCCCCTAATCAAAATGCTGCTCAGGAATATTTTTTAAGAGTCTAACAAGTCCCCTTCATCAGCCAGTTTGATCTATGAAGGGGAAAAATCTAATTGTAACTGCTCAGCAGTGGTAATTTGTGACTGAAGAATGAGGTGGCACAGAGGGCAAGAAGGCCCAACTAAAAGGAGTTAAACTAGCTGGAAGCAGGAATGCCAGAGACAGAAGGACTTCTTGCAAGGCAGTGAAGTTTCACTTGGTGAAAAGAAACAGGCTGAGCACTGTCTTATAGGCATCCTGGCATGTGAGCCAGGGGTCCAAGCTAAGGGGCTACCTTTAGACAGCAGAGCTGGGATGGTGAATTGTGCTGCTAATTCCCTGCTTCCTCTGGCCCACACCAAACTCAGCAACATTTCTTCAGCATATCTTCATCTATTAGTCTCCATTTCCACACTCAGGACAGACATCTATGTTCTCTTCATCTTTTACTCTTCATTTGTTCATCTTTTAGTCTTCATCCTCCTCAGGAACTTTCTTCAAACTAATCAGCTCCTAGTTTCTTCTGTTGCTGTTCTTTGTTGCTTCTTCTCTCCCTCCTGTTGCTTCCTCCCAACTGACTCAATTCCTACTTCTTCTCAAACTGATTCAGTTGCTGATTAGTATATCTCTAGCCTCACCCACCACCCCAACCATGATCACCTGGGGGGAGGCAGGGCCTCACACAGGTGGGCCAAGTTCTATCCCTGAGGCCTTGGGGAACCACTTGGGAAACGACCCAGAACCATGCTGAGTTGTGACTCATTCATAGGTCAATTCCAACTCAGGGTCCACAGCTCAGGCCCCAGCACTTCAGAGATATACCTACAGCTGGGCTGAGATGCCTCATGCAGCTGGTCTAGTGATTGGTGCTGGTGCAAATGTATATAAGGAATCTACTTGTCTTGCAGAAACCATGTAGAACTGCTTGTTGCTGTAGGACTCTGCCCAGTACATTGTTCATTAATTTTTTCATACATATTTAAGAAAAAATGCATGTTTAATTTGCCTTGAGGGGTAGCATAAACATTCCCCATCATCTACTGTGAAAGTTCCTCTTCCAATCTGAGTTATCTGATCCTGTCTTATCAGAAATAAAAGGCAAATTCAGGAGGCTGATGTCAGGTTCTGGATATATTCACAAGACATGCTACCAACAATTCACTTTCACCAAACGGGAAGGAAAATTGTTACTTGCCCTTTCCCAAGTGGAAAGAGCTCGTGTCTTGTGTGACAGTGTACAGGACCATTGTTAACCTCTGTTAAGTACAGAAGACTGTCTAATCAAGTTCAGTTCTTCTCTAACTTTCTTGCACCTGGAAATTTTAAAGCTTTCTCTAAGGAATTTTTAATAGGAGAACATGAGTGGTATATGACATGAATTAATTCCCTCTCCTACCTGTGGTAATCACCAGACCTCTAAACACACGGCCAATATTACACTGGACAGCAGAAATGACATATTTACTCCATGACCTTGCCTGTTAAACACCTAGAAAATCTTAATCCAGCAATAACATTTTCCTTAGAGGCTAGATTACAGCTGCTTTTTCTAAAGAACTAATCTCATTTTAAAGCTCTTGAGTGCTGGGGAGTCCCAAGCCCACTCTGCTACGCTGTTCAATTACCCTCACAGACAGGTTCCTGCTGAGAGCAGTGTCTGCTCCATATGTGCTAAGGGAAGGCTCCTTGCTGCAGGTAGACCTCTGGTGAAAACCTCATTTCCGGGGACAACAATTCAATAACATACTTCAGAAAAATAACCTGGCTTCAGCTGCACCATTTTTGCCAACATCTTTGGAGCAGTTACTGGGCTCCCCTGCCTTGTTTCTGGTGATGGAAGCTGTATTTGCACTGACAGCTGGCATTTGGTTTTATTGAGTATTTTCAGGATGTCTCTCCGACAGATTCAGCAGTTAATTGTCTAATTTCATGGCTTGCATGGAGGCAGCTGAATGTTTACTGGAGCTAAGGCTGCAATTTATGTAGTGCTGGGTTCCCTGAAGGTCAGGTTGCTGTACTTTTTCCCCTGCACTTTTCCCAGTCCACAAACAGTGCTTTTCAGTCTCTGCTCTTCTAGGTTTGTGTTTAATACCATGCAGAGACTAGGGTCTTTTCCATCTACTTCCATCTGGCTTATGTGAACTTCCACGTTTAATCATACATGTTTATATAGATTCCTTCTTCTACTGGCAAGGCAGACTCCATTATATAGAAGACACCATTGCCCTCAGTGGAAGCTTGCTCACCTCATCTAGTAACCAGCTCAGGATGAAATCCATCACTTGGATGAACAATTGTAGACCCAGCTCTCTGCCAGAAGTACATAACGACATTCATCAGTTCCCAGATCCTGCTTGATCTTAAGGTACATTCTGTAAGCAGGGCATTTCTTACTGCTGATCCTGGAAGGGAAATGATAATGGTAAGAACACTTTGGTGAAAACTGGGGACAAAATGGCGTTGTTCCCAGCATCTCCTGCTTTCTATGTTTGTATAACCTTTCTGTAGTGGCAAGAAAAGCCAGAGTTTTCCCAGACCTGAGTATCTCAGATAACCCCCTTCCACATTATGGGAGGTTTGCAATGGCCTGTCATTTCCATCCTAGCACACCTCTGCCCTTTGTGTCACAACTCTGCCAAACCCATCTTTGCATATAGACACTAGTCATACTCCCTTTCACGGTCACCTACCCTTTTGTGTTCAGGGGGATTTCATTTCAATACCCACCCAAGGGTTTTCTGATCAGTGAATAGCCCTCTGGTAACTGCTGAAGTTCAGAATGGTCATTTCCTGCATGCTAGTTTTAATGGACATTGCCATTTTTTGTTCCTCATCTCACCCCTTCCTTTGTCCAAGTTATGTCACTGTTCATGGGCTTCATACTGAGGACTGGTTGTTTTCCCATGCCTTTTGCATCTTCTTACAGGACAATAAAACTCATACTGTTTGCTTTCTTCTTCAGTGTCTACTGTCATTTTCTACTCAATGACAATAAGGATCTTCTCACCTACATTTTGTCTATACTTTTATACCATTCCCTCTGACTAGAGAATACTTACACACTATTACTCCCTACCCTTCCTAATTTTGAAACCCTAATGAAGTTCTGGGCTCAGCCCAGTCTCATCACCACCAGAAGAAGCCATACCTTCTCTGTAAGTCCAGCAGCTCCAAGTGGCCAATTTTGCACTCACTAGCAAAGCAGAAGGGGAAGTTCAGAATAACCAACTGCCTTCTAACCCTTGAAGTACAGCTACAATGGTAGGAAGGGATTGAGGGATTGGGATTCCTGGAACAAGGAAAATTGGTCTGATGTTCCTTTCAGTTACACAAACTTCACAAGCATTTAGCTCCACTGAGTTGAGCTGTGATTTACCCTAGGTGAGAGAAATAAGATGCTTACCCATGTCCACGACTTCATCTCTCCATTTCATCCCAAACAGAATTTGTGCTGTGCCAAAAGCCTCCCCTCTCCTGATTCTGCTTAATGGGAATGCACCAGATGACAAGACAGTCAGTTTATTCCAGTCCATTTATTCCTTTTGATCATGTTTGATGTTTACATGTACTCTGGAGGACAGGTCAGAGCTGAGAATGAATGCTACCTTGCTTCAATAAGAAGAGGTCACTTTGAATAAAGCAAAGGAATGTCGGTTCTAGCATCTAAGAATAGACCTTCTACCATGTGATGAGGATGCAGAGAGGACGATAAACTTAATTCTTTCAAAAAACTACAACAATAGAATAACCAGGAGAAGAGGAAAATGGAAAAAACTATTAATAGAGTCAGTTAAATCTTGGGAGGGAACAGGCAGCATTAAAACTGCAACAAGGAAAAGCAGACACTTACTAACATAAACAAAACCCCAATTAATTAATTAAATAAAAGCAAGGCAAACATAACAAAAAAGCAGTCTAAGTTGAGATCCACTTATTCATCAATTGGAAGCAAAGGAATTCAACCCTCCAACCATTTTTTTCTGCATGTGGTAAGGTATCAGGCAAAGTATAGTCCAGCGTCATGAAAGAAAAAAGAAAAAAACAAAAAGAAGGAAAAGATGGAAAAATTCTTTGTCAAGGAGTCTTCCATCTAAAAGTACAGGAACAGTGGAGGTTTTCAATCTATGTTTGCAGACAAGAAACTGAAGCATCAAGCAACAACATGGTTTGACCAAGATGATGCAGAGAAAACATCTACAGTTATTAAATAAGTAATTTAAATATTGGTTCAAAATACCATTTTGAGATAAAGAGGTTTGAAAATTGTGGAGTTCTGCCAGTGGAGACCACAAGTACAAAAATCCAGCCTACAACATGTCTTCCTAACACTTTTTTCAGCTAATGCAGATGTTAAGGTCTCATTCTTTCCTAATGTCAAGGTAGTGCAGGCTTATAGTGACACTTTCTTTCTCTGAAGAGGCTTTGAAATTACTGAGCCATCTGTCTGCTGCCATCTGTTGTTGCCTTGGAAATGAATTTGTCAGGTCAGTTGGAAACAGGTTTCAAATAAACCACTGCTCTGAAAGATAATACACAATTGCTGCTGATGGTGTCACCCTCCCATCACGGTGCATCTGCCTTCCAGGAATTTCCAGCTGGTGTCTGCTTCTGTGGGGAAAGCATTAACCTCCTCCAGCAGAACCACTACTTGTGCATATCCTTCCTTTACAGTGGGGCTGCTTGGCATATGAACACATTTTGCATTCCACCCACGTGCAATTTCCTGTGAACTTCTCCCCACTGTCCACTCAGAGATTACACACAAGCATATCTCATACTCTGTATGCAAAGGCCAGGCAGGTCCCTCCAGCTCTCCACCACAGGAGAGGCAGACCAAACTGACAGGGCCAGAGCATGCATCTGACAGCTTGGACAGAGAACAGTGCAAGGGTACTGTGCAATGGGGCACAGACCATGTCTATGGCAACTGTAAGCCTATGGGCACAGCCACCTTTACTGTGAGTACTCAGGCCATGGTCCTGTAAGGCGCTTCTGGGGAGAGGAGTTGAGGTCTCTTGTGGGATCAACCATTTCCCTTCCTCCCTAGCCTAAATTACAAAGTCATTCTGCAAACAGTCCAACATTATTGCATTCAGAGGCTCCTATCGTGTTTTCTCTGTTCCCTAAGTCTGCAAGATTTTTCCTTGGAGAAGATGGACAAAGGGTCATTGAACAACACATGCTACTGTTCCAGGCACATGCCTTGTCTGGCTCTTGGGCATTGGAGTCTCTCTAGCTGCTGGAGAAATGAAAGGCACATGGAATAGCAGGAGGACCTGCCTTTCCCTGCAGCGTATATAACTGCACTTAGAGCTGAGTCACAGTGTCAGCTTTGCCTAGAAGGGCACTCTCAGGACAGTGATTTTGGCCTTTTTGATTGTAGGGTGCATTACATCTTTGGCTATCTATGAAAATAAGCAATCTAGATAACCTGGGAGTCACAGAGGATGTGAAAATCTTCTTGGAATGGGTTCCCTCAAGGGTGATCTGTCTCATATCTACTGCACCTCTTCTCATATGGTGTTCAGATTCACAAAAATGGCCAGCAGATAGGCAAACTTTCTGTATTTCCTCTGGGCACAGATCAGACGACGGAGAAAGTTGAATCTGAAGGTAGCTCTAGGCACAGTTCTGTCCAGACAGCAGCAGGTAAACATCCATCTCCTGGAAAATGAGTTACTGCTGATCCTTTCTCACCAGTAACTGTTACTCAACAAAAATCCAGTGCATGTGGGCTCTGCTACCCTGACTGTGAAGGAAGAGAAAGAGGACGCACTCTCTGTGCCAGTGCTCTAACTGTTCCTCCTCACTTGCAGCAAGGAGACAGGAATCTTGCCCTAGTAGCCTTTGCCTGGATACAGAATCTAAGCAGAAAAGGCAGTAGGCTGATCAACATGGGCGTATATTACTGCTCTGCACAGAAATCAAGTCCTAGGAACAATCCCACAATGCTGCAAGTGCAGAAGGACCAACTGAGGTGACATATAAAAATAATAACTGCATATTTCCTGCAGAGGAGAGCAGAGTGGAGCAGACAATTGTCAGTGAATAATGTCAGCAGAATATTTTCAGGAAGGCCACCCCACCTGACCTGCAGCCTCCATCCCCAACACTGACAGGCGGGATTCCTGGGAGAGAGACTCTTTTCCACAGAAAGGTGTGGAAAGGAGACACCGTCTTTTATGCAGAGCTAAAGCAACTTAAAACCGCACTTCTATGCCTTAATTTACACTTGGAGATCAGAATGCTCCACTTCACTCTCCCAGGTTCACACTATGCTCAGAGCAGGAACAGGACTGAGCAGTGATTAAGAGAGAAAGACAGTCCTCAGCCAGCATCCTGCTAGGCAACAGGAGCCATGTCAGTTTGCTAATCTTTTAGAACATAGTCATCAACATCCCATTTTTCTCTCCAATAAAGAGTGGGATTTTCAAAAGAGCTCAGTATGGGCCTAATACTCCTCCTACTGATCCCAAGGGTAAAGCACTTAATGATTTCAGTGGCAGGAGGGTAAAGCAAGTGCCTGTACTTCTGAAGTCCCACTCGCTGATATTCTTTCAAGGAAAAACTGCAAACTCCAGGGTTAAGGAGTCTCTAATGATTAGTAGTGAAAAAACACAGGTTACAGCAGTGCAAGGATCTTCAGTCTGCTCCCCCAGGTACACAGACCAAGCCAGGCCTGGGAAATCCATTTGCTGGAGCAAAGTATCTGCTCTGTCCTGTCCCAGTTGCCTATGGCTGGCTGTAGTCCCTTCAGCTGAGAGTTTACCAAAAAGTGCAGGTGAGAGTTTCCCAAGCTCTAAGAGATTTAGGAGCACAAAATCCCCATGAATATGTAGGTAAGATATAAAATGCATCTGTAGCCGCTTTGCAGGACTAAGCTAACTAACTTTTCAAGGTGCCAGTGCTATTAAGTAGCCAAGAAAAATCCAAAGGAGTAGAAAGGTAGAAATCCTAATAATGGACTGTGAGAGCCTCTGGAGACATAACCTACTCTGCTTTTCTGTCAGAAGCACAGGTATCATCCACAGATTTGCCCATGCACAGCCACTTGTATATCAGCTCCCTAGGTAATACCATAATTTATATGGAAATGTTGCACTGTTCTCTGCTGGACCAGGCACAGGACTGTGGAGGTAGGCTGATGAATAGATACAAGCATATAACTGGAGTCCAAGGGAGAAGGAAGGAGGAGCTCAGATAACTGAATAGGTGAGAGGCACTTGAAAAACTCACAAAGCACAACAGTAAATACGTGCATAACCGTTGCAGAAGCCCTGGCCATAGGACGTGGAGAAAGGGATGCCATGGTGTCAGCCACAGAGCTGGGGACATGAGGAGAAAACATGCAACCATTGGGATGAAGAGGTCCTCCTCGTACAGCTGAGGAACTGTGCAGGGAGGAAAAGAGACTGCTGCTGACAAAATCAGGAGGCAGTATGGGAGGCAGCTTAGCTGTGGTGGTACTTCAGTTGATGAAAAGACAGTGGTGTCCTCACACACTGTAGCAGAAGGCACTGACATTTGGGGAAACTCTTGCAAGAGGAAGAATAGAGCACAGATGAGTTCAGACCCTTCAAATCCATAGTCAGTCTAGACTAATATAGTGTCTTCCAAATTGGTCATCACTGACACTTCACAGAAAAGTCACAATAAAGGAATAAGGAAGTAACCTGCTCCATGGAGAAATCTGGCCCAGATCTGGAGCACCAGGGGCTAGGCCTAAACTGCTCTAGATGCACCTCCACTGACACGGAGCACTAGTGGCAGACATTAGCCAACATGTTCTTCACTCACATAGAGGTTTTAACCTACAATAGGCCATAGGACTCTGAGAATCCTTAAAAGCACATGAAAGATCTGTAGAAACCATAAGTTCAGCTTTATAACAACAAACCAACAATCCAAACTGCAGATACTGTATCTCATATCCATATGCTTACTGCCCAAAATACACAGAAGCCCTCACACCTATTTTAAGAGAAGTCTTGGCTGGTGCTTAGTCCCACAGTACCTCGTAGTCCTGAAAATCTTTGCTATTCAAAATGCTTCCTTGTCAAGTTAGAAGTCGTCAAATGGTAGCAACTACAGTGAAAGCCACTGTTGACAAAGTAGTCACATTTTCTTCCCCTTCCTAGGTTGTCTTCCTATTTCACATAACAGCACCATCTTCCCTGTCTTTACTGGCACAAAGAGCAGAAGCAGCTAGACTTGGACATCCAAAGCCATCCAACACTTTTCTGGCCACCACCATTCCTGCCTACAATGCTGTTGTACTGACCTCCTAATTTTCTAAAGTAGTCCGTTTCACTTTTTTATCATGTTTCTAGTGTTCACAATCTAGTGCTAAAAGCAGGAGCATGAAGATCAAACTCAGGACTGTGACATGTTTCAGGTTCAGTTGATAACAAGGTTTACAAACTTATGCTGACAAAATAAGCCAGAAAAAAATACTGTAAAGTTCTAGTCAGCAGCAAACATCAAAAGAATGCCCTTGGGTCCATGTTGCA
This sequence comes from Brachypteracias leptosomus, assembly GCA_013401335.1. NCBI lineage: Eukaryota > Metazoa > Chordata > Aves > Coraciiformes > Brachypteraciidae > Brachypteracias > Brachypteracias leptosomus. The sequence goes on along the minus strand of VYZX01007907.1, from coordinate 20,969 downwards.
AAAATTCAACACATGTGGCATACTGAACAGTTCACTGGGACTGGGTCATCAGTCTTTCATCATGTTTTCTTACAAAGATACGATCAACAAACGGGTGAAACCAGACAGTCTTTCTTGCCATTATAAATCAAACAACTCTTCCTTAAAAGACAAAACTTTTGAAGTTTAATATGTAAATCAAAAGTGTAACAATTGGAAAGTCATCCATTCTTTTATTATGGTGAATGCTAAAACACATCTTTCAGAATGTCAGCCAAATTATTAAGGCTGCAAAGCCTTCCCCAACTGTTGACAGTTCCTTGCTTCCTGCAATGAGAAGTTTTATTGCAGAGTATTGGTTTTATTTTCTGAGACACTCTAAAAACTGTGTGTCACCTAGAAATGCAGGCAGAAATGGTCTGGAATTAACATAAGAGCTTTCAGCAAACTCATCAAAACTGAGGCTTTTCTCAACATCCTCGAACTCTCCGCTTCTCAAGTAAAAGAAGATCCTGATACACTGAAAACCCATGTCCACCTTGTGACTGAAAACAAACTGTCAGATCCTTAATCTTGCAACAGGGAAAATAAAGGGACACTTGTCAGAGCCCAAATGCCAGTTCCACCAGCACTTTCATGAAAGGAGCAACAGGAATAGCTACCTATGAAAACCTTTAGTGGAGATGACAATTCTGGCTCCAACCTGACAGCTGAGCAGTTACTTCAGTGATCTAGTGATGGGAAATTCAAGCTTGAATTCACAATTCACACACACTTCTCTGAATGTTAACTTTCAGCCACAATATCTCAATGGAGATGAAATATTGTCCTATCCTGGATCCCAAAGATGACCTGTGACTGAATCTGCTTTTGAGGCAACTAAAAGAATTTCAGAAGAACGATCTCAGCCATTTATTTGGAAGTCATGAACCAAATGCCAAAATATCAGGTTGTAGCATCTCTTTATGATGTTTTAAATTCAGAGTAGTCACTGAGCATTTACAACATCAAGAGACTGAAGTTAGCTACACATTGGTTGAAATACATGTAATTTCAGAAAAAGTTAACTTCCACTGGAAGGTGAGAGGTCCATGAAACAAAAGGGAAAAAAAAGAAAACTGACTTAAAGGATTTTGACACCTCCCTCCAACTGAAATAAATTCATGCTAATTCTACAGCTGTTCTATATTCCTTTGAAAATCAAAGCCATAACTATTTTGACTCATGGCCTCACAAAATTATTAGATCCCACAGTATCCTGCAACAATGAGGACCACAGGCTCCACCCCCCACAAGACATTTTAAAGGTGCTCCAATGGGCCTTCCTTGTATGATCTGGAAGTAGAAGGGTGACAGCATGTGCAGCTGATAAACACAAAGTGAGTTAAGAGAGGCAGGTTTTCAGGATATGTGACAACTAGAAGATAAAGGTAATGTCAAAGCTATGAAAAACAGAAGATAAGAGGAGGTTTACTGTTGAGAAAGGTGACAAGGGAGTTTGTGTTCATGTCTTTTCTGTTTGGCCCATGCCTTTGAGGTGTTTCTGGTGGATTAAACATTTCAGTTTCCTTCCCATTCCTTATGGCCAGATTATAGGGAGTAAGGAGAGAGAGGTGTGTCTCGAAACCTTTTTCCATGTTTGCAGTGTGCTAGAGGAGGTAATCCACACTGGTAGCCTATACAAGCTGGGATAAAACTATGAAGGCAGCTGGTGAAGTCTGCAGTTCCATCAACAGTAGGTCACGTAACATACTTTTTCTAGGACTCCTGTTTCCTCCCCCTGATTTGTACAACTTAGAAGGTATTGCCACTGTCTCTACTTTAGCTCCTTCTCAATGTATCAGAATGTTTTTTTCCTAAACCTTTTGTCTCCAGTTAGTTTTTTCATTCCCCTTCTCTTGTTATTTTCTGAATTTCATCAATTTGTGGTTCTGAGCCTTCAGCTCATCCTGTTACAAGGAGACATTCAATGGAGCAAATAGTTTAGCTGGTGGAAATCAGCATGTCTTCCGATTTGTACCTCCCGGAGACCAAAATACCAAGTAATATTTTGGATTCACTTTGATTGTCCCTTATTGCTAATATAAAACTTTCCTTATTAAATAAACTTCAAATATTTTAGAACTGACAAAGAATTCCATGGGGCTTAGCTGCATATTTAAATGCCTATGTTTATTCAAAAATAGGCTGTTAGAAACCTACAAGAAGATTAACTGAGCTCTTTTAAGCTTTTTGCAAAATTCATCTCCCTACAACTCAGTTGATCCAGATATAAGCCCTGGAAAAACATCTGATGGGGAGGAGGAAAGTCCCTGAAATCTCTGTATGCAAATAACCTGTGCATGATGGAGTGAGAAGGTGAACATATTTTTATAAGCACACATATTTATGAAGACATAATTGCAGAGCACAACTAATGAAACCATCTATAGCAAGGGCCAAAAAGGTCAAAAGAAGTGGGCAGGAAAAAAAGCTTCACTTCTCACTGTTGTTACTTGGAGGGGAAAAAAGTGAGTCAGCACCATCTTTAGGCAGCAGGATACTTCATCAGAGCAGAAGGCACTCTGACACTCAGCAGGCCACCTGGAAATGTACAAGCTCTGACAGGCTATCCTTTTGTCACAGCATTGTGCTGTTCTTATAAATAATGATCATCCAGCACCACTTCAGATGATTAGCCCAACATGTCAGACAAATGTTTCTACCCACTGCTCCCTTCATCTGGGAAGCACTTTGTTTTATCAGACTGTGTCTATAATTGACATAAACAGAAGTCAGTGCTTTTGTTGAGCCGGTTTTCACCATTGTGATTAATTGTCTGGGCTTTGCTGTGGGAAAAACGGCCCAACTTACTGAGGGGCAGGAAGGGTGGATCTTAAAGGAGAGCTGAGGCTTTTCAAAACATTCAAGGGAGGAAGAGGGAAAAATAGGAAAGTGGGCTTCAAAAATGCCTTTTGCAAAATATCATCTGATTTTTGGCCAAGAGTAACAGATAGGAACAATGGTAACAAAGCCAGAGCTGCAGTGGAGAGTGTAATAAGGAGAGAAATTAAATATTGATCATGCATTGTGTCAAGGAGAAAAACAGAGTGAGAGGAAAGAAATCAAGTGAAGAGGGGACATCTTCTGCTTAGCTAAAATCCTCCTCTAGCTGCAGTGGGAGGCTCAAAAGCAGCTTTTCATTCAGAGCAGGGATGTTGGTGCAATTGCCTGTCAATCTCACACTGTTCAGAGCCAGGGGCACAAGAGTTCTGATGGACTGCATTAGGACAGCCTCTCCATCTTCCCTGCTTTAGACTGTGGACACATTTGCTGTCATATTGTGAGAGGACAGAGGCTTTGAACAAGTCATGCCAACAGTGTACAAGGTAAACTTCCTTTCTGAAGTTTCAAAACCCAAAACAGTGTGCAGTGCACGGTGAGGTTACTGTTTCAGCTTCTGCCTATAGCTGTTGGACCACAAAGCCACAAAGCTCACTTCAGTGAATGCAGTCCTGCTCACTGCTGTAATCAGTGACAGTCTGACAGATAGCTTCAGTGACAGCAGGATTAAGGAGATGAAAGGGAAAACCAGCAAATTCTGTGTGCACTTCCCAGAGACTGAAACACTTTGGAAAATTCCCCTTCTTCACAAAAGGGCACTAATGAGCAAGAGGAGACTGCTGAACCTGTAACAAAGCTTCAGAGCTATCAGCTTCTTTAGATACATACCTCAGGCTGTAAAGAGAGAGGGCAAAACTTAGCGAGAGTGTATTCTACATGTCACAAGCCCTGTGATCTCTGACTTGTCTCTGTATTGAGCTAAGTTTTCCTGTGCTATGAGAATAGAGAGTGCCTTCACCCATGTGCCTAGCTGATGTAGACTGACACAGCTCCACTCACTTCAGCAGTGCTGGTGCAGGCAGCAGATCTGTTCCACCAACACCACCACCAGCACAGGCCTTGGACTAGGTTCAAGTAGGGTTTATACCATCGCTTCTCCAGAGCCACTTAGCTGACTGTAGGGGAGTGGTACTGATTTATAGTAGTTGAGAACATGATCTACCTCTTAAGAGAGTTTCTTAAAGCAGAGAGAGTCTTGTCAGGCAGCTCAGACATGGTTGAATTGCTATCCATGGATGTTTTTAAAAGCCATCTAGATAAGATACTCAAGAATATGGTGTAGTAGTGGGCCTGGTAGGGTTAGGTAATAGTTGGACTTGATGATCTCAAAGGTGTTTTCCAACAATAGTGATTGTTTGATTCTGTGTTTCACTGCCTCTGCCAAATCTGTAGCCCAGCTGTGAATATAAGCATGTATTTGTATATGAGTAGACAGACAGATAAGAAATTTTAAGAAATAATGCATCTGGTAAAATACAATTTCACCCTAGCTTAAGCTTATGAGATCTGGCCAGCAGCTGAACTCAAACCAGTATGGTCTCAAATCCCATGTGAAGAACTTGGGATCATACAAAATTTATGTCTCATTGATTTCACTAATGTTAGTGCTATTTGGCCTGAGCAGGGATTTCTGAGTATTCTTGGTGAACATGGCTACTGATTAATCAGGATAACTGAAAGACATATTCAAGCAGTAAAACTTGACACTGTAAAACATTGTGTAACATTATTATACTGTGTTCTTATCAGAAACAAGCAGTTATTCCTCAGGGATTTTAGCTCACTGGCTTCAGCATATTTTGTAATATTTCAAATAAATAGACAATGTCCACAGCAACTTTCTTGTGAAAGTGAGTCTTAAATAAATGTAGCAAGCTGAAATGACAAAGTTAGAGTAGGTTTCCAGTATTTCTGTTTCAAATCACCTGAGACTGGTGATTCTGAACCTTGCTGCGTTTAGTGCTTCCTCCTAAGACAAAGATTTCCCAAACTGTAAGGATTTTGGGCAGCCTGAAGGAGCAAACCAGGTTGGGAAGAAGGAAAGGCATAACTTTACCTTGTTCTGGTATAGACATAGAAACAGAGAAGGTGTTAAGATCTCCAGGGAATGGGACTGGAGAGCAAGCTGATACAGATCGTAAATATCTGTTACATGGTAAGAGAGACATAGTGCAGTGGGATACTGTGATATTCACACCTTGACTTCTAGTTACCCCAGGAACCTCTACTACTGCTGAACATCTGATGCTTCAGCTCTGCTTCCAGAAATGCACACAGAGAGTCATACCTACTCAATGAGATGCAGACTTCCATTTCACAAAAGGGTTTAATGTTGGTGTGCCAATGCCAGCCTTTTATGTGGATCCAAACTCCATCCCTCATCTGTGCTGCTTCTTGTTTCCTCTCAAGCAGGGGCTGATTGTTCCTGGTGTCTGGCAGGGATGGGGCAACCTAAACTGTACTCAGCATGCAGAAGGCCTGCAGTTGTATTTAAATTAAAGCCAGGAGACTTGACCTGTCAGACAACCATCTGTTGTCTATCCCCAGACATAACAAGCTGCATTTCTATTCCTCTCTCCACCCTCACAGAGTAGGGCCCAGGAAGAAAGGACAATGATTTTCTGTTCTTTGGTTCATGGTTGGTCACTTCCACCCTTCCTTCTTGGTCAATGCAGTTTCACTCTCCTTCCTGCAAGGACACCTCAGTATGTTCTGGGAACAATTTTACTACCCGCAATTCCGCTAGGCCAGTACTTCCAAGGCTCTTTCTAAAGTCTGGCTCCACTCTATAGTTCACTCTTCTAGATCTCATAGATCTTTCAGTCCAAACAGCTTCAACAACCACTGACATTCACTGTTCACCATATCCTTTGCGGGTCTTCTCCTCCTCCTGATTGGCTTTCTCTGCTGACAGCAAGATTTACATTGGTCTATTTCTGTGCCCTTGTGGTAGTGTTTCTCCTTAGCTATTTCACTGCTAATCAATCAACTGGACTATCCTATGGAAATATCATTGATGGACTAACTGGTGGTCACATTCTTACTGTTGTGAAAATTCACCTGTTTAAGGCTGTGTTTCCAGGGAGAGCAGTGAGGAACATGCCTTTCCACACAGAGAATTTGCTTCCCAGGAGCTGCCAGAGTTACCTTTACCACATGGCAATCTTTTTTCTTGAACATAACTGACTTCATTCTAGACAATTCCTGGCAGTGGAAAGAAAGCTTTTTACAAAGTCTACTTTATTTTCTAGCTGCAGTAGTAATGGCTACATGTTGCACCTCTCTTTGGATCTGTCCCACTTGTCAAATGCCTCAGGAGTTTTCTAAGATGTTTTTGATGTTCTTTCTAGTCCTTAAAAAAAGCTTTTAAAAAATGTAGTCAGTCCCTATAAAGGCTATTTCATTTTTACTGCACTATATTACCTCTGCAGTGACATTGCTAATCTGACAGTTTACCTGCTGCCCCGGAATTTCTCAAAGAAAGATACACAAAATCTGAACTTTGTCTGGCAACTTAAAAACCCTTTGTGACAAAGGAGTACAATGTCTTCTTCAGTTCCCCAGTTAGAAGAAAGGACAGTTGTCCAGTACTGTTCTTGATTCAATGTCACTGACAACAGGTAACCCAAGGTTACCGCTTTCAGGCATAGACAATTTTTGTTTGGAATCTACATCAATGCCATCACTGGATACAGAGAAACAAGTCATATCTCAAAAGCACAACTCAGGGAAAGGCATCTTCAGCTACAGTCAGTCCTGTCTGACCAACCTAGTAGCTTTCTACAATGGAGTGACCGCATCAGTGGAAATGGGAAGAGCTATAGATGTTATTTATCTGGATTTCTGCAAGGCCCTAGACATGGTCCCCCACAACATCCTTATCTCTAAGTTGGAGAAATAAAGGTTTGATGGGTGAACTGTTCAGTGGATAAAGAACTGGCTGGATGGTCAATGGCTTGATGGTCCAGATGGGGGAAGGTAACAAGTGGTGTCTCTCAGGGGTCTGTGCTGGGACCAGTGCTGTTTAATATATTCATTAATGATATTGACAGTGGCATTGAGTGCATCCTCTGCAAGTTTGCAGATGATACCAAGCTGAGGGGTGCAGTTGATATGCCAGAAGGATGGGATGCCATCCAGAGGGACCTGGATAGGCTAGAGAGGTGGGCCCAGATGAACCTCATGAGGTTCAACAAGGCCAAGTGCAGGGTCCTGCACCTGGGCCGGGGCAGCCAGCAGCACCAATATAGACTGAGAGAAGACATACTAAAGATTTCAGGGTACTAGTGGATGAAAAACTGGATATGAGCCACCAATGTGCAATTGCAGCCCAGAAGGTCAGTCACATCCTGGGCTGCATCAAAAGATGCATGGAAAGCAGATTAAGAGAGGTGATGCTGCCCCTCTACTCTGCCCTGGTGAGACCTCACCTAGAGTACTGCATCCTGCTCTTGAGTCTCCAACACAGAAACAGCATGGTTTTGTTGGATTGTGTCCAGAGGAGGGCCATAAAATTGATCAGAGAGCTGGAGCACCTGGCTGAAGACAGGCTGAGAGTTGGGGTTGTTCAGCCTGGGGGAGAGAAGGCTCTGGGGGGACCTTACAGCAACCTTCCAATACCTGAAAGGGGCCTATAAGAAGGCAGGGGAAGAATTGTTGACAAAGGTTTGTAATGATAGGATGAGGGGTAGTGGTTTTAAGCTAGAAAAGGGTAGATTTAGCTTGGACATTAGCAAGAAGTTCTTTAATATGAGGGTGGTGGGTCACTGGAACAGGTTGCCCAGAGAGGTGGTGGAGGCTCCATCCCTGGAGACATTCAAGGTCAGGCTTGATGGGGCTGTGAGCAACCTGACCTAGTTAGAGATGTCCCTGCTTGTTATAGGCAGTTTGGACTAGATGACCTTTAGAGGTCCCTTCTAACCCAATACATTCTATGATTCTATAACATCATTTGTCACTATTTTGAAAGGTGATGTCTGCATCTTTCTAAAACATTTTTAAATGTTTTCTTTTTTAAGACATTCTATAGAGAGCATTTGGTTTTGTCTGTACAATTAAATTAATACCCATATAAACATATTTCTGTATGATAACTTTTTATTAAAAAATGATAGAAAACAAATTTCAAAATATTTGGATGAAGAAGAGCATAAAGATGTCATTAGTGGTACCGAACATTGCCAATAAAGGTAAATTGTATTTAATTTTATCATCTGTAGTTGTTTCAGCTAATGACTGGGATAGAGTGGTGAGAACATAGGGATACTAAATGTCGTGCTTTAAAACTTAAACCAATCTTACTCTTAAGTGGTTAGAATCAACTTTGTTTTAGGCAAATTATCTGAGTGTCACGGTGTGAAGCCCCTGCACTTTTCTTCACAGCCTACAACAGTGATAGCTGTTAGAATGAAAATCCAAGGCAAGTTAGACTGTCTGTTGACAGTAAACATGGAAATTTCTACTTTCCAGAGCCTGAACAGTGCACTGCAACAATCTCATATGACTGTTCCTCAATGCTCAGCAAAAAAGCACCAAGAAAGCAACCATCTGCCATACCTGTAACTAGTTTCTGAGACCACTCTGGGTGCAAATGGGAGAACAGCATTTTCCCAATCCTACAGCTGCACCATGATTCTATGAGTCTACTCATAGAATGAAATATCATTTCCATAGGTATGATAGGTGAGTATGATAGGTATATCATGCTGTCCCTAAGCATGACAGGAAAGGGCACCAGAAGACCCTTTGGATTTCATAGAATTGTAGAATAGTTTAGGTTGGAAAAGACCTTCGAAATCATCATGTCCAGCCATTAACTGAACTCTACCAAGTCCGTTGCTAAACCATGTCCCTAAGCACCATGTCTACACATCTTTTAAATACCTCCAGGGGTGGTGTCTCCACCACCTCCCTGGGCAGCCTTTCCAGTGCTTAACAATCCTTTCTGTGAAGAGATTTTTCCTAATATTCAACCTAAACCTCCCCTGGTGCAACTTGTGGTCATTTTCTCTTGTTCTATCACTTGTTACTCAGGAAAACAGATGAACAACCACCTCTCTACAACCTCCTTTCAGACAGTTGTAGAGAACAATGTCTTCCCTGAGCCTCCTTTTCTTCAGACTAAACAGTCCCAGTTCCCTCAGCTGTTCCTCGTAAGATTTTTTGTTCTAGGTCCTTCACCAGCTTTGTTGCCCTTCTTCTGGACCTGTTCCAGCACCTCGGTGTCTTTCTTGTATTGAAGAGCCCAAAACTGAACACAGTACTCCAGGTACTGACCTTGCCAGTGCCACGTAGAGTGGGACAAGTACTTCCCTAGTCCTGCTGCCCACATAATTTCTCATACAAGCCAGGATGCTGCTGGCTTATATTCAGCTGGCTGCTGACGAACACCTCCAGGTCCTTTTCCAACAGGAAGCTTTTCAGCCAATCTTCCCCAAGCCTGTAGCATTGCATGGGATTGTTGTGGCCTAAGTGCAGGACCCAGCACACTTCTTAGCAAAAGCTATCAATACATGAAAAAGTTAGGATGGAATCCTGCAAAGCTGAAATATATATAGGGAAGTGATGGTAAATAATTGTTGTACCTTTTCCTCTCATCATGCACTGCATGACCTATGTGATTTCTGTTTTCCCCAGGTGGCTTGGGATAAGCTAACTATTGTGATGTTGATAAAGTGCTGGCATATCCCTTGCCTTTTAGATATATGCTGAAAGAATTTTGCAAACTGAAGAAGAGGCCTAGAAAAACGGGCTGCAGTGAGTAACAGTGTAATGTCTGGTGCTGATCCACTCTGAAGAAGAGGAAGTGCTCCTGTTGCTCTCACTCCTATTATTGACTGAAATCAATCTGTTAACAACTGCAGGACAAGACAGAAACAGTGAATTTTCACCCAAAACCAGTATGCTGGCCTCAGGAGTCAGAAAAGTGCACCTTGATTTTCTTGGGTGAATTGTAAGTGCATAGAAATCTGGGATCAGAGTCCTTGCACTCTCACTGGCACAGGAAATTGTCCACTAGGACATCACATAGACACTGGTTGGCAATGCAGGAGAGGCCCTGAACTAATATTCATGTGTAGTGCCAGATGCCAGGCAGAGGCATTACAATCCATGTTTCACAGACATCATCCTTAATGTCTGTCACATGGTATTCAGGGACATTGCTAGATACCTCTGTGCTTACACCAGACTGCCAGCAGCAGCACAGGGACTGGTGAGGCTAAGTGTCTACAGAGGGGCAGGAAGTTCTTCCAGGCAGCCTCAGCGGTGTCCATATCGCAGCAACAGAAAGATAATGATGGGTATTTGTAAATGCTGTGCAACCACAGGAAAGTTGGGTCAAGCAAATAGGTTTTGCATTTAGCTCTGTGTATGGTGAGGTTAATATCCAGCTCCCACTGTTTCTCTTAGCTGCTATCCCTGCTCCCTGGAAAGAGCGCCAGCACTTTCAGCAGAAGTTTAATATATGTTGCAAGACACTGCCCATCAGGGAGTTGGACCAACCTCACAAAGTTCTCTGACAATGAGGAAATAAACCTCAGACAATGCACTCACTGGGTTGTTGGTGCATCAAGGCAACGGCATCATGTTATTCACGTACAGGTCATTTTGGCCATGGGTAGTGTTTACACTCACTGCTTTTGCCACATGCCTTGGCAAGGATTAACTTTAAGGCTGCAGCTGCCCCTCTCTAAGCAACCACCCTCTCAAACTGAAACTTGCTTCCACACTTGTTAGTCCTTGTGAGCAAGTAAAGTGCTACCTCCCTTTTGGAGGGGTTGCAGAGGATTAGGATGTGCTTGCATCTTTCCCACCTTAGAAGGAAGGGAAGCTGAACTGCGTTGTATGCTAAAACTGTGTGTGAACAGGACATTACTTGTAATTAAAAGGAAGGATGAATAAATGCCTGATCCCTATTCAACGGCTCAGTCTGTGCAGAGAGACCCCAGGAGTCTCTGCAATACATTGTAAGCCCTTGGGAGAGGAAGCAATACCAAGCAGAGACAGATTTGTGGGCCTCTGGCTTCATCTTTCCATTTTAATTTTCTCCATTATGATGAGATCTCACTAAGTGTATTCTACCCAAAACAATGCTGGCTCCAGTTTTGTCTTGAACAAAGCCTTTTAGTTTTTTAATTCAAGTAGAGAGTTAGTTCTCAAAAGTCCTTTAAGGGCCTAAGTTTGAGAAGTACTGCTTTCTGCATGTGGTATCTCTTTAACTATATAAGCACCACTTTGGCTGCCATCCTAGCACCTTGAAGACATGAAATTCAATGACTTGGCAACTGTGCTTTGCATTTCTGGGGAAGATTTGGCTAGAATTTGCAATTAAGTGCACTTAGCTGAAGTGGTTTAACTAATAGAACCTATGTGGTGGTATCAGAAGGCTTTCAACCTACACAAAACAAAACAAAGCACCAAACTCCTCCCTGATCTGTCTGTTAGTGAAGATTAGCCAGTCAGCAAGGAAAATCTGTGGTTGGTAGGTGATGTTCATCAGGTCTCTCAACAGCTTGCAATATAAATACATAAAGGGCACAACAGGTGCCAAAAATGTGGAAAGATATATGATATAACTTAAATAATCTAATAAAATGATGTTGGTGTCAAGAGCAAGAGTCATAATCCCTCTGCCTCACTCAAGCAGACTGCCAAACCCTATAAATCCTCACACTGCTCAACAATTTTTCTTGTGCCTATCTGAATGCAGAAGCAGTATGAACTGCAATATATCTTCCAGTTTAAAAGAGTATCTTTATAGAAATCTCCTTGTAGAAATATGTGAAAGAGCTTTAGTTTTACTTTCAAGTACCAACACCTCATTAGAAACTTACGTTGTTTACTTATTATATATGGTTTCTGCCACATGCTTTTTGACCTGAAAGTTCTTGTTCATGTAGGAGCTGTTCCATGGCTAGTGTGCAGACAATATCTCCCAGTCAGGTACAATCTGCTCAAACAAGTTCTGGGACTTTTGCCTTTTATAATTTTCCTGAGAAATAAAGCAAGTTACACAACCAAGATTCTCTTCAACACTGAATTTGACTTGAAATCAGAGTCCTCCTTTTCAAGGAAGGCCATTTCTGACTCAGGCATACCATTCACTCACATTCTGCAGGGCTGACATACCTATTCTTAAAAGACCCAATCAGCACTTTGAGGCAAATCACTTATATCACCGTGAAAGCCTAATATTGCTGTGAAAATAGAGATGTATCTGTTGTGATTGTTGATTGAAATAGATAGATTTCATTTTCATAATTTATTAACATCTCTTATTTAGCTTACAATAGAGTTTTCCCTTTTGAGTGCAAAAATAGTGCTGTTGATCAGGCTCACTATTTCTGTTTGAAAATTAAAAATGCATCATCTTTTATAGGTGTAGGTGTTAATATTGTGGTGGGTTTACCCTGGCTGGGTGCCCGGCACCCACCCCTAGTCCCTCTATCACTCCCCCCCCACAACCCAAACCTTCGTCAGCAAGGCAAGCAGGGAGAGAGTAAGATGGAAAAGAAGAAGAACCCATGGGTTATGATAAGAAGCAGTTTTAATAAACAGCAGAGAAAGCAAGGTCGCGCGCGCGCGAAGCAAAAGCAACAAAGCCGTTACTCTCTACTTCCCATCCGCAGGCGGTGTTGGGCCTGTCCCGGGAAGCAGGGCTCCAGAACACGTAACGGTTGCTCGGAGGACAAACGTCTTCCCCCCGAATCCCCCCCGTCCTCCTCCCTTTATAGTTGAGCTGACGTCATATGGTATGGAGTATCCTATTGGTCAGCTCGGGTTGGCTGTCTGGGTTGTATCCCCTCCCAGATCTTGTCCTCCCCGTACCTTTGGTCCCATGTGAGCACTGATAGTCATAACAAAGGTGTGTGTTATCAACACTCTCTGGGTCCTAGGGTTGCATGAGGAAAATCAGCTCAGACAGGCCCACTACAATATAGTGAACATAGATGGCTTTACAGCAGCCTTGCTCACCCTGATGCCAGAGTGCTTACCTATCCTCAGGGAGAACTCACTCAGTGCTTCTCTTGGTCTCCTCATGCATTAAAAGTTCTTTTGAACTCTCCGACTAGGAGAGATGCGCTGCTGGATCTCATCCTCACTAACAAGGAGGGTCTGGTCGAAGCAGTGAAGGTTGAGGGCTGCCTTGGTTGCAGTGACCAT